>VWYK01100185.1:0-18554 GCA_013399775.1 Semnornis frantzii
CCTGGTACTGACTGTTCCCGCAGTCGCTGCTGGAGCTGCACAAGCGGCGGAAGGTGCTGAGCGAGCCCGAGGTGCGGTACTACCTGCGGCAAACCATCCTGGGCTGCCAGTACCTGCACAGCAACCGCGTCATCCACCGCGATCTCAAGCTGGGCAACCTCTTCCTCAGCGACGACATGGAGGTCAAGATCGGTAGGTGCTCCTAACGCGATGTTGCCCCAGCCCCACCCCATGGCAGGAACCCTAGCCCCGGGGACCAGCCCTCCTGGTCGTCTCCAGTCATATCTCATCTCCCCGTTTCTCCCAGGTGACTTTGGCCTGGCCACCAAAGTGGAGTACGATGGCGAGCGCAAGAAGACCCTTTGTGGGACTCCCAACTACATTGCCCCAGAAGTGCTGGGCAAGAAGGGGCACAGCTTCGAGGTGGACATCTGGTCCATAGGCTGCATCATGTGAGTCAAAAGGTCTCATGTGGCCAGGCAGTCCCTTGGCTTGCTGGCCCTTCTGGGTTTTGGCATGTGCCAAAGCTTTGGGTGTGCTGTCTCTGGAGCACCAGCCCTGGCACTTCCTAAAAGCCTCTACTTGCCAATTGGAACTTTCCTCAGGCAGCTCCAGATCCCAGACTCCCTTCTCTAGGGGTGGCAGCCAGGCACACACCACACATGTTTGTGCTCCTGCAAGGCTGATGCCAAGCTCATTTTTTCTGCCAGGAAAGCCCTGGGGTTTGCTTAGGATGGGGTCCTTTCTGCACACAGGTCCCATTTGCAATCACATTTCCCTGTAAACACACAGGTACACCCTGCTGGTGGGAAAGCCACCTTTTGAAACATCTTGTCTGAAGGAGACATATATCCGCATCAAGAAGAACGAGTACACGATCCCCAAGGTATGCTGCTTCCTGTGGGAAGGCTCTTTCTATAGCTTCCTACTCCCCTTGCTGCAGCTCCTGTCACCCCTATACTGCACCACCCTCTTCCTGGTGCTTGGTGGGCTCTCACGTTGGTGAGATGGCTCCTTTTGTGGGGTGTCGAGAAGGGGAGGTCTCAGTTGGTAGGGGGAATCCATAAGGCCATAGATTCCTCTTGGAGAACCAGCAGCTTCTCCATAATCCAGCAAATTCCCAGATGGGCAGTTGGCTTGTAGGGTTAAATGGATGTGATCCAGGCCAGCTCTCCAGCTCACCCTGCTGCTCTTGATGTAGTTTTGCCAAAGCTGACTTTAGGCTTTGCCTGCTCTCAGCTGCCAGTTCTCTATCTCCACCCGTTCCCTTTCCCCAGCAATGCATCCTGGTTGCCTGGCTCACGCAGGAGCTCTGCTCCAGACACAGCTTCCCCCAGGTCATCTACCCAACACACTTGCTGCTAGTGCAGTTATCCTCTGACCCTTTTCTGCCAACTCTGCTTGTGTTCCCTTAGCACATCAACCCTGTAGCTGCTAACCTCATCCAGAAGATGCTGAGGTCTGACCCCGCCACACGCCCAACTATCGATGAGCTGCTGAGTGACGAGTTCTTCACATCAGGCTACATCCCCACCCGCCTGCCCACCAGCTGCCTCACCGTGGCACCTAGGTTCTCTCTTGCTCCCAGTGGGCTGGAGCTGAATGGGAGGAAGCCATTGACTGCCCTCAACAAAGGTGAGAGCCAGAGCCTGGAATTGGGACAAGATCATGGTGCTTGGTGAGAGCCTGCTGGTCTCCAGCACCATCAGTGGAGAATGTGGTGCTGCCTGACATTTTCTCCCAGTTCCTACGTGGAAATTGGAGATTTCATGAGTGAGAAGGAGGGCTCCTTGCCCAAAGCCAACATGAGGAGAAGTGCCAACGCTAGCTTTAGCACTATGTGGCCCTGGGCAGACTGCTCTAGTTGGAGGTGTCCCTGCTGACTGCAGGGGTGTTGGACAAGATGACCTTTGAGGGTCCCTTCCAACCCGTGAATCTATAGTACATGTCTCCTGTAGTTTGGGTAGAATGTAGCTCTGGACCCTGCTCACACCTCCATGTGCTTCTCTTTTTCCTGCCCAGGACCAGACAACCCCGCACTAGAGAACCTGACTGAGAAGGAGGATGTGATGGGGCTGGAGGAGCCGGAAGATACTGTGAACTGTCACTTGGCAGACATGTTGCAGCAGCTGACTGCACTCAACTCAGCCAAGCCCTCTGAGAGAGCCATAGTGAGGCAAGGTGGGTCTGGGAACAGTCCCACAGCTACTGCCCTTCCTGGGGAAGCTGCTCCTCTGTCTCCAAGGGACCAGCTGACCTCCATCTCAAACTGGAAGGCTGAGGGGCACTGTAGTAGTTGCTTGTCTGCCTTCTTGCCCTGCTGGGATGCACAGGGTGCTGTGAAATATCTTCTAACAACTCCTTTCCTCTCTGCAGAAGAAGCTGAGGACCCAGCCTGCATTCCCATCTTCTGGGTTAGCAAATGGGTGGACTACTCGGATAAATATGGACTAGGTAAATAACATGGGGCAGTACTTCAGCGTTGCCTGGCTTCTGCAGAGGCTGGGGGAAGTGTTGATTTGGGCAATGCAATGGTCTGGTTGTTTAACTGCAGTATTCCTGGGTGCATGTCCAAGGCCACCACCAGGAATGTTCCCAAATACCCAGTGAATCCAGAGCTGTGGTCATCAAACATCATCTCTGGCCATTTTTTAAAGTGGAACATGGCTACCTGCTGCATGACATGGCTGCCCTGTGAGCTCAGGTACCTGCTGAGGCAGCCAAAGCTGCTTCTGTAGCTGGCGATGCAGCAAGAGAATGACAAATCCAGTGAGGAAAAGTGCCCCCAGATCCCCACAAGGAGGAGATTTGTTAGACCTGTCAGTGACTTGGTGGGATGGCTGTTTGGGAACCCCTAGAAGACACAACTGTGCTGTATTTCACACAACATGTGGTTCCCTGTACCTGAAAGCCTTGTGGCTCCCTTCTGAACTAGGTTACCAGCTGTGTGACAACAGTGTGGGAGTTCTCTTCAATGACTCCACTCGTCTCATCATGTACAACGATGGGGACAGCTTGCAGTACATTGAGCAGAACAGCACCGAGTCCTACTTCACTGTCCGATCCTACCCCTCTGCCCTCAACAAAAAGGTCAGTCGTGGGGACAGGAGCCCTCAGCTGGTGGGGAGTGGCTGCTCCTGGTGAGGCTTCTGCCAGCCTGCTTGGAGTTTGGCAGGGTGGGTTCCAGGGAGAAACATCTGCAAGCTGGAGACTGGCGTTCTGTGGGCATCCTTAAAGCTGGTTAAAACATGGCCCCAAGGACAGACAGTGGCAGCTTTGCTGATTTCTGGTTTCTATCTGAGGCTCCTCTGTGAGCAGCTGCACAGAGATGAGTGCTCACAGAGCTTGCACTCTGCTACATGCCCAGCAAAGGCAGTCTGGAGTATCAGACCAAGCTTACTTAGAGCATGAAGATGTGCACAAGTGCGAAGTGACACCTCAGAATCTAAGATGGGATGGTGACACTAGCCCCAACCCCTGTGGATGGGGTCCTCCTGGGCCGGCCTGCTCACAGCCCTTGCCCCCCACAGATCACACTACTCAAGTACTTCCGCAACTACATGAGCGAGCACCTGCTGAAGGCAGGCGCCAACATCACGCCGCGGGAAGGGGACGAGCTGGCACGGCTGCCCTACCTCTGCACCTGGTTCCGCACCCGCAGCGCCATCGTCCTGCACCTCAGCAATGGCACCGTGCAGATCAACTTCTTCCAGGTGAGCCTCTGCCCTTCTAGGGCTGCTGAGAGTCTGGATGTGTGAGGTGCCAGGGCAACACGAGGGTAGAACCTGAGCTGGAGCTGTCTCATCACATGGGTATTGTGAGGCTCCTCACTCCCCTTGTTGGTATCAGCCACCACTCCTTACTCTTCAAGGGGCTGTGTCCTTTATTCGTAGATCTATAGAATGGGTTAGAAGGGGCCTTCAAGATATCCAGCTCCAACCCTTTGCCATGGGCAGGGACACCTCCAAAAGATCAGGTTGCTTGAGGCGTCATTCACCCTGACCTTGAACACCTCCAGGGAGGGGGCATCCATGACCTTCCTGGGCAACCTGTTCCAGTGTCTCACTGCCCTCACTGGAAAGAATTTCATCCTAATCTCCAGCCTAAATCTGGCCTCTTCCAGCTCAAAGTCATTGTCCCTTGTCCTGTCACTCCAAGCCCTTGCCTAAAGTCCCTCTCCAGCTCTCCTGTAGCCCCTTCAGGTACTGAGAGGCTGCTCTAAGGTCATCCTGGAGCCTTCTGTTCTCCAGGATGAACAGCCCCAACTCCCACAAACTGTTCCCTCAGAGAAGGTGCTCTAGCCTCTGCTTCTCTTCATATCCTTCTCTGGACCTACTCCAGCAGTTTGAGAGGCTGCTGCACAGGCTTAGGTGGCCACTCGCCCCTCTTGGCTGCAGTCTTAATGCAGGCATTAGCCTGCTTCCGGGCACCACTGGGATGCCCCAGCTGCTGCCAAGATGGTTCCTCCTGATCAGAGGCAGAGTGCTCAGAGGGTGACGCTGCATTCTCTCCCCACAGGACCACACCAAGGTCATCTTGTGCCCTCTGATGGCTGCTGTCACCTACATAGACGAGAAGCGGCACTTCCGCACCTACAAGCTGAGCCTGATAGAGGAGCACGGCTGCTGCAAGGAGCTGGCCACACGCCTGCGCTATGCCCGCACCATGGTGGAGAAGCTCCTGGCTTCCAAGTCTGGCATCCGCATCAAAGCCACTGCTTAGCCCTTGCTCTCCGTGGACTTAACATCTGTACGTGCCAACCTGTACTGGCTGCAGAGGGGAAGGGGGGGCCTCTGGTGGTGCCCCTGCTTGCCTCCTAACCTCCCCTCACAGCTGGGCTCCGCTTCTGGGTGTGGTCCAGCTGCCACAAGGAAGCTCCTGGTGCTGTGGGGATGGCGTTGCTTGTTCTGACTGTTACCCAAAGGGTTTTTGCTCCCCACTCCTAATAGTCTGTTTTTTAATTGGATCCATAGTTTGTTTTTTTTAATGCTCCAAAGCCTGATGCCAGCACCAACCCTCTGGTTCGAGGCTCCTGCACCTTCTCTGGAGAGAACAAAGTACAGGAGAGCAGGACTGTCATGTAACTTATTTGTGCGTGGCCATGCTCGTGCTCCGGTGTGTGGCCATGCTCGTGCTCCAGTGCTTCGTTTCCTCTTGTGGATGTTCAGGCGAGAGACTTTTAACAGGCCCAGGGTGAGACTGAGCAATTAGACTTTTACTGCTGAAATTTATATACCTGGAACCTAAACTTTTTGTATATTGCATTACTTGATTAAAGGTTGTTCAATGCAGTGCCAAACCTGGTGTGGTTCCCTTCAGCTTGCAGGGAAGGGAGCAACACCTCACTTCTGGCTTCTCCACACAAGAGCTGTCCTCATGCTGTCTGCTTGCCCTCACCTCAGCCCCTGGCTGAGCTGAGCCCTGCCCCACCTCATCACAGAGAGCAGATCCTGACAGGAGCTGGGTGTTAAGCTCATTTAGGAGACATTTGGCTGAAGTCAAGAAAGGTCTGTGAACTGCTAGTGCTCTGCTGCACCTGGGCAGACCTTGGAGGTGTTGCAGATGTGCAGAAGCTCTCAGCCCCACCTTTCCATGTTCCCTTTCGCTGGCTCCAAATGCGACTATAGAATTAGTGAGAGGCTTACAAATGTGACTATAGAATTAGTGAGAGGCATTATCAAGAACCCAGTACCCTACTGTGTGTCTTCTCCCACTCTTCCTCACTGCCAGCAACCCAAGGGCAGATTCTTTGTAAGCAGATGAAGCTTTTGAGGTTTCTTTTAATCACATTTTGTATAAAATGCTCTAGGCCAGCCAGTGTTCGGAAACCCAACCACGTACAAACCCCTTGTCACTTGTCTAACAATCAAAATGTACAAAATCATTGCTGCTCTACAAGGAGCTCCAGCTGCCCAAGTTTCTGCTGGGTGCTGCTCCTGCATTGTGACTTCTGTGAAACATGCCTCTTGGAGCAGAGAATACCCATAGGACACCTGCCCCGGGGCAGTAGGAGTGGCTGTGGGAGAGCTGCAGGCTCAAGGAAGGGATTGCTGAGAAGAGTGATCCCTTGCCTCTGTGTCCTGGGACAACTGCTCCTGAGCTGCTGCACAACCTGCTTGGGGCTGCTGGGCACAGGACAGGCACAGGAAGCTCTGACCTGGCATGATCACAGGCTGCTGGTGGCCACAAGGGAGAAAAATCTCAGCCCAGCTGAGATTAAAATCTTCATTCTCAGGATGGTGCTGGGGATCCCAAGCCTTGGCCCTGATGCATAGAGCAGGTCCAAGGCCTGGAGCAGCTCCAAAGAGCCACCCTGCTGTGCCTCAGCCCTCGATGGCCTGCAGGCTCAGCTCCAGTGTCAAGACTGCATCAATTCTGATCAGGAGCAGGTTTGATACTGTTCAGAGTCTCTTTCCCAGAGATACAGCTCAGGAGGACGCACAGGACCAGGCTCCCTGATGCCCCTGCCTGGCTCTGTCCAGCTGCCCTCAGGAAAACACAAGCTGCCTTTTCTTCCTTCTTCCCAACCACTGTGTCCACCACAGAGAGCTTTCCTTCTCTGACACAAGTGCCTCCAGGATGCTGGATCTGACTGTGAGTGGTTGCACAGGAGAGTATGCAGAGAACTCCTCTTTGGCACAGGAGACTTCAGGTGAGAGCCCAGTGCCACCCTACGCCCACCTCTTCTGGATCTGTACTCCATGTTGTGTGACCAGCTGTTCCTGGGGCCCCACCTCACCCCAGAAAGGGAGAGAAGAACATCAGAGAGTCCAAGGGGCTGTGGGTCTGGACAGGGAGGAACAACCATGCAGGTACCATCCTGGTGCGTGTCTCTGGTCACTTGCCATCGCCTCCTGGTCCCTGGCAGTAGTAGGGCTGGAAGAGCCGCTCATGGGCACAGACCCTCATGGCCCCGTGCGTGTGCAGCAGCAGCTGGGGGAAGCGGGAGGTGAAGTACTGGACAAAGCCATCAGGGACAGAGCCCAGGGCTGCCCTGACATCGGCTGGCAGCTCATGGTAGTGGTGCTTCTGCAGGAGAGAGAGAGCAAGGTGAGCAGGCATGGTGGGTCCTGGGGACGGGGGGGAGCTGGGGTGTCCATACCTTGTTCCTCATGGCCCGCAGCAGGTCCCGCACCGAGCCCCCCTTGTAGGTTCGGAACTTCCTCAGGTCTAGGGAGAGGAGGAGAGATGCTCAGAGAGGCAGCATGTGGCTGAGCAAGGAGCTGCCAAGGCCCCCTTGGTGCCAGCCCCACTCTGAGCCCTGGCAGCACACTATGAGCACCAGCTTGCACCAAAACCAGGCACTGCTCTACTCTGCCCTCCCAAATGAGGACTGGCACATTTACCCAGCCTGGTTTTAAGCTCCTAGGCACAAGCAGGTGCCTCCTGCCCAGGAAAAGGCATCAGACTGGGAGCCCCAGTTCCATGTAGGAGGTGGCAGCAGGATCAGGCTGTGGGCACACCTGGCCCCATGCTCACCTGTCTGCAGCGGGAGGGAGATGTGCATCCTCCAGTTGGTCCTCACCACAGAGCGTGCTCCCCGCTCCAGGGCTGAGACCATGACCCCCTCAGCAGGCTCCCTCTCGATGCGGTCACTGACATCCTGCATGACCAAGGGCAGAGATCATGGTGGTTATACTGCTGGACCTTACCTGTGCCAGCCCATCGGATGCTGGAGACCAGACCCAGCGCTGAGGCAGGACAAAGTGGGTCTGGCCCTGGTCCCAGACCCAGGGAGCCTTCCAAAGTAGCTCAAAGTGAGCACAGTGACCCAAACGAGGCTGTTACCAGCAGATGGTTTTCAGAACACCTGGAGCACACCTGTGCTCACTGAGGGTAGGACAGCTCACCTGGAAGAACTGCAGCTGCTTCTCCTGGCTCCAGAAAAAGGGGTGCACAAGGACCATGGGGGCTGAAGGCCGGCACTGAGGCTCAGGGTTGATCATTGCCACAATCAGCTCTCGTGCAACAAGCTTGTCTGTAGGGAACAGCACACCAGGAAACTCACCTCCAAAAGGGCTCTGGGCTCAGGGTTTCCCATGGGGGCCTCTCTGCGGGGCTGGGTCTCACCATGAGTTTCTTCCTCCAGGCAGCTCAGCTGGTAAGAGCCTGACAAGATGTTGGCCTGCCGCCGCAGGCTGTCCCCAAACGGGTGCTGCCCTTCAGACACCACGTAGTAGAAGATGCAACCAGCTGAGAAGATGTCCACAGCACACGTCTGCAAAACACCAGTGGGGAGATGAGACCCTGGCAGCAAAGGACAGGAAAAGCTTTCACCTCCCACTTCCACTCACTGATATGAGCACTTGGTCATTGGCTGGAGCCTCATGGCAGGCTCCTGCCTGCCCTGCTGCCAGTGGCTCCAGCCCAGGGCAGAGGGTTTCAGAGACACAGTCAGAAGGCAGGACTCCACAGTCAGATGGACACACCAGGGCTGCTGGTGTCTCACCCAGCTCTGCAAACTGACCCCAGTACAAGGGTATGCGGACCATACTGCCAGTGCCAGCATGCACCCTGCCAAGGACCAGTACAGCAAACCAGCAGGGACAGGATTCTCTGTGCTAGGCAGCTAAGAAGATGTCAAGGGCTGAGCTGTTAACCCAGAACAGAGGCTTCCTACAACGTCCCACCCTGGGTTTCCAAGGACTGCAGCTAGAAAAGATGCTGTGTGCTAAACAGAGCCAGACATAGAACCCATGAGGGGCAGCACTGATGAGGGAGGTCCTGGCCAGCAGCACCACTGGTCAGCATCCAGACTGGATTGGGTTCCTGAATGGTGCATTTCATCAGCATGCAGCAAGATCACTGCCAGCACAGGGCACTGTCATCATGGGCTCAAGAAGGACCCGAGATGAGGAAAGCATCCCACAGCTCACTGACCGGGTTCTCCTTCGGAGCCTCCTGCAGGACCTCAGGAGCGATCCAGCCCTCGGTGCCAGGGATGCCCGAGCGGAGGCTGAAGCTCTGCCGTCCTCCCTGCAGCTTCTTGCAGAGGCCAAAGTCAGAGATGACAGCTCGGATCTGCCCGTGGCGATTGGGGACAGAAATGAGGATGTTGCAGGGCTTCAGGTCACGATGGACTAGAAGAGAAGGAGCAGGGTGTCACCTGGCAGGGCTGAAGCAGAGCAGAGCTCTGCATGCTGCCAGCCCTGCCTGCTCACCGATGCTGAGGGAGTGGAGGTGTGCCAGCCCTGACATGGTCTGGTGCAACAGAGACACCGGGTCCAGGCCACGACGGTCGAAGCTGGGGCTTTCCACGTACTGCAAGGGGGAGAAGGAGATGGACTCAGGCCTGGTGGAGTGGCTAAAGAAGGCGGGGCTTGTCCAGAGAGACTTCTCACTAGGCTGGCAGAGGTGGAAGGAGACAAGCCCATGTGGAGGCCATTTGTGGCCAAGGCTTGCAGTTGGCATCTGTTCCCTCTGCAGCAGACTGCCCTCACTGGTGCTCTCACAACCCCACAGCTCCAGGGACACTCCTCCTTTACGAAGAGGCAAAAGGATGCTTCTCTCCCATGCCAAGCCTCTTGGGAACAACTCTGGCCTTTGCCAGGGTTCAGACCTGCCATGCCCCTCCTGAGAGAGCAAGCAATCAGGAAATGAGGGGCAGGGCCTTGGCTGGCACAGGAGCAGTGCTGCTGCCAGCTGCTTGGCCTCTTCAAAGCATCTTGAAGCCTGCCAATCCCCAATCCCAACCCTGTCCCCTCTGAAGGCTGAGAAGCAGCCTGGGACAAGGACTCTGTGCCCATGGCCAGTTAGGAACCCCAAAAAGGGCTTCAAACCTAGAAGCTGCTGGCTGCCAGCCCTGCCCACAAGCATACACAGCTCCCGTGGGCACAGCTGGCTTCCTGCTCCCACAGGCGCACACAGCTCCCATGGACACACATGGCTCCAGGCTCCCGTGGGCACACACAGCTCCCTTGGGCACCCCTGGCTCCTGTGGCCTGTGAGCACACACAGCTCCTTGCTCCCAGCCAGGCCCTGGGGACTGACGCGCCAAGGCGGGGCCGGGGGCAGCCCGGACTGCTGGGCACCCCTGGCAGCTCCCGCGGGCCCATGCCCACCTGCTGCAGCGTGGCGGCGCAGAGCTCGGTAGCGATGTAGTGGAACTGCTTGTCGCGCTCTGTGCAGAAGTAGCGCACCACGTGCGGGTGTTCGTCCGACTCCCGCAGCAGCTGCACCTCGCGGTCCACCAGATGGAAGCACTCGGGCAGGAGTCGCTTCACCGCCACCTTCCGCCCGTCGAACTGCCCCCTGCGTGGAGACTGAGTAGTGGTCTCCATGCTTGGACCTCCCCGGAGAGAGCAGAGCCCAGTGCTGGCCACGCAGGGTCCTCAGAGTGGGTCACCTTGAGGTGACTCCCAAAGACAATGTCCCGTGCTCCGTGCTCTGAAAGCAGCTCAGCCAGAGCCAGGGGAACCTTCCAAGGGGCTGGAGATGCTGAGGAATACCTGGAGCAGGCACAGCCCAGCTGCCCGAGAGACCAATGCAGGCAGGAGGGGAAGGGATACAGTGTGATGGTGTGAGGGGACACCTGCCAAAGACAATGAGCCCAGCTCCCAGATGGCTTTGATGAGTACCATGGGAAGGAGAAGGTGGCAACCCACTCTCAAATGCCCCTGAACCAGCAGCTACCAGCCAAGGAATGAGCTGCCCTGGAGCTGTCCTTGTGGCTCCTAGGAAAGTGGAATGAGGGCAAGGCACCCCAGGGGTGCCACTCACCTGAAGACAAAGGTTCCTCCAGCTCCATGGCCCAGCACTTCCTTGGGGTTAAAAGAAACTTTCCCAACTACAACCATATCTGGCTCTGCATCTACAGAGGAAGAGGGACAGAGCCAATCCTCAGCCTGTGAGCCTTAGCCTTGTAGAGGACACCCAGACCTTTAACCACCTGGCCTATTCCTTGGCCCTGCTCTTCCAAGGCTTTTGTAGCCCAAGGTGATCCAGGAGCAGATCTGTATCTTCCCCAGCTCAGCTGGGATGCAGCCCTCTCATCTCTGGGGCATCTCTGCTCCAGCTTTGGGCGACACATTACAGACTCCCCCCCTTGCCTGTTTCCACTTGCACACACCTTTGGCAGCTGCTGAGACATCTGGATCTGGGCTGCCCATCCCATTAGCCAGGTCCTTCAGGTGATCTGAGTGGCTGGAGCTGTGAGAGAGCTGTGAGAGGCTGTCCTGGCCCAGCTCCGGCTCCCCAGGCTCTGCAGGGATACCCTCTTGAAAGGCCCTGCCTGGGAGCAGCTTCTCCTGCTGCTGCTGCAGGAGCTGAATCTGCTTCTCCAGCTGCTGCTGCTGCACCTCATGCTGCTTCTGCAGCCTCTGGAACACAAACCAGGGCAGTGCTCAGCTCTGGTACCCAGAGCGGAGCTGAACCATGGGCAGAGCTGGCACAAGCCACAAGTCTGTGCCCTGCCCAGCCTCAGCTGGGTACCATGACTGAGTATAAGACAGCACAGGAGCTGCAGGGCTCATGCCAGCCATGGCACTGGTGCTTGTGCTACAAAGATGAGAAAAAAGGGAGATCCCAATCTTCCATGGAATCCCCAAATCCCAGCATGGTGGGGTTGGAAGGGATCTCTGGGGATCAGTCAGTCCAACATCCCTGCTCAAGCAGAGTAACCCACAGCAGCTTGCCCAGGATCACAATGTCTAGGTGGGTTTGGGACCTCTTCAGAGAAGGAGACTCCACAACCTCTCTGGGCAGTCTGTTCCAGTGCTCAGCACCCTCACACCAAAGAAATTTCTCACATTTTGCTGGAGCACTGTAGAGCTCTTGCAGCAGGCTCCTCCAGTGGCCACCACTCACCGTGACCAGGAGGAACAGGATTCCCCCACCCAGCAGAGCTGTGCCAACACCAGCCAGCACCAGCTCCCAGGTGCCAGCCTCGGGGTACACCTCCGTCTGCTTCGGTGCTGGGTCCATCTGGGAGTGCCCCTTGCCACGGAAAGCTGGCTCCTCCAAGCTGCTTGGGGCCAGGAACTGTAACACACACCAGGGATGGGTGACACTGGAGGGACAGACCTGCAGGCACTCAGGTTTGGGACCCCTTCTCCATGCTACCCCATGCTGGGGACCTACGGCTGAGCCCAAGCCTTTCAGTGACCCATGACTGCATGAGATTCTCCCTTGGTGCCCAGCACAGCTCGACCACTCACGTCATCAAACATGGTCCTGGCAGGAGGAGTCCTGGGGATGATGGTTTCAGTGGTCTTCCTCAGGTTCTCTGGGAAGGCTCTCAGCATTGTGGTGTGGACCACGGGGGGCAGCTCATGGTGCCCTGTGGTGAGAGGAAAATTGAGACAACTATCAGTGGATCTCTGGTCATGGCATCAGGCCCTTGTCTGCCCAGCAGTAACATAGGCTAGGCACACAGCTCTGCTCTCCTGGAGCAGTCTTGCTTCTCGTGGGACACACAACAACATCATGACTACAACTTGCTGGCTCCATCTGCAGAGAGTGGCACCCGGAGCAGCAGCAGCCAGAAGAGAAAGGCAGAGGACAGGAGGCTGAGTCTGCTCCTCTGCCTCCCTGCCATGACCCTGAGACACCACCCTGACCTCCAAGCATGCCAGTGCGCCCATCACACCTGTGATAGCCACCACGGAGTGGGGAAGGATCACAGTGACAATAACTACAAAGTATGGAAGGACCCCAGTGACAGCCATTATGGAGCAAGGAAGGATCTGGTGACAGCAACCACAGAGTAAGGAATACAGAGCCTGTATGCCAGGCTTGCTGTACAGTGGCACACCTACAGCAGCCCTGCTTCAAAGGGTCCCCTCCAAGGGAGGGGACAAGGATGAGCTGTGATCAGCCCAAGCCAGAGTCACCACAGTCCCCAGGAGTGAGTCACATCCTTGGTCCATTTACCCCAATGAGCAGAGGAGGTGAGGCTGCTGCCACCCCAAAACACATTGGCAGCTCCCTGGGGCACCCTGTGGGAACAAGGACCCAGGGAAAGCCCTCGGTATGGCTCTAGTTTTGGAAAGACAGAGCAACAGGCAGCCTGAGACCAGAAAGACTTTAGGCCCCTCACACAAAGCATCGCTTGCTAAGCAGCAAAAGTCTTAGAGGGTGTTGAGTCAGGAACCTGCTCCTGGGAGTCAGGGACCTGCTTCTAGGAGTCAGGGCTTATTATAAAATCCTTCACTTGTGTCCTGAAAGCTGCCGATAATTAAAACACTTCCACAAGTGCTTGCCCAGTTCTCCCTTGTGTGTGAGACCTCAACGACAATGCTGCTGCTTTTCTCCTCCCAGGCCAGAGTGTAAATTCCATGGGATCACAGCGGGTTCAGCAGCCTAAGGAGCTGGCCAACTGAACAGTGCAGATGCAGCCTCGGCTGCCCGCTGCTGTTGCCCACCTATGAGGAGCCACTGGTTGCGAGGCGAAGCGATGCTGCCCTGCGGGTACTTGACGTCGGTGCTGGGCGTGATCTCGCACTCCCCCGACTCTCTCATGGTGACGTCGTCCGTGGTGGGGCCTTCGATCCTGGCCAGGGTGATGCTCTGCGGCTGGGGGCCGACAGCTTGTGGAGCAGCAGCAGCGGGGACCTGTGCCCGCAGCAGCTCACCCCCGGAGGAGACTCACCACCAGTGCCACGCTGCCATGCACCAGGGAGGTCAAGGCATAGAAACTGGCCGCGTGCTTGCCCACGTAGAGGGCTGGCCTGCAAGACAGGGAGAGGCATCAACTCCTCCGCCCTTCACGGATCAGGACAGCTGAAGCACCGGCAAGGCCAATGCCACCGGCGGCCATGGTACAGGAACCACGTACAGCAGCTGGGTCTTGGTGGCAGAGAAGTCCTTCGCTGAGTGGTAGCTCCCCTTGAGGAGGTGGATGTCCTGTGAGTGGAAGGTCAGGTAGCGCAGGGTCTCCATGGCCAGGTTGAGGTGTGGGACGCGGCGGAGGCTGTCCTGGTGCCACAGGTAGATGCCCACCACTGGCGAGCCATAGTTGTGTGCCCACAGGACCTCCCCGCTCTCCTTGTCCAGGGTCACCAGCAGCCCGTCGCCGCTGGAGGCGAAGTGTGCCATCTCTGGGCAGAGCAGAGGGAGCAGGGCTGCCCGTGGGGCTCTGCCACCTGCCCTGGGCCCTCCCCTGCCGCTCTGCTCCCAGCAGAGCCGTGCCTAGCATAGAAGACTTTTTTCTCAGCAACTGGCACGGCCAGGACCCACTGGCTCTGGCAGCACCTCTGCAGGTCCCTGCACGGCCAGAGTCCGGCTGGGAGAGCTGGCTCCTGTGGCTGCCCTGGCTCCTGTGGCTGCCCTGGCTCCCAGGAGCATGGTGGCCACTCACTGTAGTTCTGGGACTCCTCGCAGAGTGGGGCTGAGTAGTCAGAGAAAGTGGCATTCCAGCGCAGCTCCCGCGACTTGGTGTCGTACATGGTGATGACATACTCTGGGGACCACAGGAGACACCACGTCATGCCCACACCCCAGTCTTGGGGCTGGATGGGAAAACTGGGAGCAGAGCTGGCTTACGGGTACGGCCAATGTAGAGCAGGGGACTTGATGGGCACAGACCATCCCAGGCTTCTGTGGAGAGAGTGGTCTGCTTCTCTCCTGATTTGGGGTCCACAATGAACCAAGTGTCCTGCTTCTTCCCTGAGAAGGAAAATGCAGTGTCCCTGAGCCCGCACAGCCCTGCTGTCTGTCCCCAGGAGCCCGGCTTCCTGCCGTGTCCCCTCCATGCTCTCTGTACCAGTATAGAGGATGCCATCTGAGCTCCGGCACGGCGAGGACTGCACCAGCTCTGGGATGGTGAACGGCAGCTTCTGCAACACAGACAGCAGCCTGCATGTGGGGGCAGAGAAACCTCCCCGGGCTGCAGCCTTCCTACCTTCAGCAGTTGGGTAGGAAAGGAGAGGTCCCTGGGACAGCCTCCTCCTCCTCCGTGTCTTCACGGCTTAGCCCAGAGCCAGACAGGACAGTGTTGGGAAGGGTCTCAGCTGTATTTGCCCCACACCCACTCAGCTGATATCTTCCAGGAGCCACCAAAGGCCCCACTTGTCCTGTCCAGTGGGTCCACCTGGTCCCCCAGCCCAGTGACCCCAGGCTCTGTGTGTGTGTGATGCCCACAGCCCCACTCACTGACCATCAAACCTTCCTTGTTTTTTCCTCCCAGAATATAGAGGCTGCCATCATTGGGGTCTGGAAGGAACGCGGGTCTGGAAAGGAGGAGAGAAGAGGGTGAAACTTCAGCTTGGCACTGCCAAGGGCTAAGAGGAGCTGTCCTAAAGAACCACCCTCAGCTGTTTGCTCCAGGATGATCCACTGCAGGACTGTATCTGGTAGGAGATGACCTCCTGTGCCAGTTATCAGCAGTGCTGTCTCCATGTCCTGCCCACCCCGGGGACGCTGCTCTTTTGCCTCCCCCTGCACGTCCAGGGGCATTTTTCCCAACTTCTGTCCTTAGTGGTGCTGTAAACTTCTGGGCTGGCTGTAAAGAGGCTGCAAGCCTGCAGCTGCTCATCACCAGCTAGCACAAGGGAAGGTGTACAGGCTGGGAGGATCACTGCTCTGAGGTTCCCTTCTCCTGGACCTGTTGGTTCATCAGGGCATTGTGCACCTCCAAGTTGCTCCTGCCAGCTCAAGGGCTGCCCTCCCTGAGGAAATCACCCTGCCCACGGGGAGGACAGGAGGACACTCACTCTGCCACATAAACTGGCACCTGCAGAATGGGATCTGAAAGAGAGAGTGAAAGGTAGGCGTCAGCATCTCTCCCCAGGCACGGTACAACGTGGCACAGTGTGCTGAGCACTGCCAGAGCCCAGCTCCACAGGTTTGCATTTCACACCCAGAATAGTCACTGCTACCAGTGGGGGTCTGCCCCACCAGCTGCTCTGCTCCTCTACACCCGTGCTGGGGCTGGAGCTGCAGCTGGCACCACACCAGAGCCAAGGAGCTGCTGGCACAGAGCACAATCAGCAAGAGCCAGGCTGGGGGGAAGCATCCTCGACCTCCAGCAGGGACAAGCCTAAGGAACCAGTCTGTGAGCCAGCATCCCATGTCACTACTCACCATCCTTCAGGGTCCACTTGATGTCACCAGTGCTCTTACTCACTGCGTGGAGGTTTCCATCCAGGGTGGAGATGAAGAGCAGCGTTTCTGGGACTGTCACCGCACCACCTTTGAGGCACTAGGGACAGAAATGCTGTCCTCAGAGCAGAGGTGGGCTTGGGGACAAGCCGCCGTGGCCTGGGCCATCTCAGGCAGCTCAGCACCCTCTGCACCCAGCACACCATGGCAGCAGACTGTGGGAAGGGGCCCCAATGTCCCTTTCTCATCCCCAGTGATGCAAAAATGAGATGGAGATAATTCACCTCCTTCCACCAGCAGGTCAAGTCCACTTATTCCTGCAGCTCCACCCGCACAAGACACCCACATCTGCCAACAGCTGTCCAGAGGTACTATCTTTTACACACCCATGGCATTAAGCACTGGCACTAAGGCTGCTGGAGCACCCATCACATCCCACCGGTGCCAGCCTGGGGTGGGTGCAGCTTTTCCCTTTCCCTTCTCTTCCCTGGGATGAGCTGCAGCCTGGCTCTCCCAGTGCCTGGAGCCTCTCCAGAGGTGACTTGAACAGCCCAGCCTCGGGCTCCTTCCAGAAGCAAACAAGTTGGGTGACTTCTCCTGCCAGAAATGCAGCCACCACTCATCCTGGCCTCCAGAGCCACAGCTCTCAGCTGCCCTGACGTGGAGGCAGTGGCTGCAAAGCTGCAGAGCCAGGTGGGGAAGAGGAGCTGCTGCTTCCGTGTGTGGCCCTGCAGCCACTGCCAGCTCAGCTGGGGCACACATGCCAGCCTCACCCCATCAGCAAACAGGGATCAGCAAACAGCACAGGTACCCAAACGGCCTCAGGTAGAGGCAGGGCCGGCATGGCTGTCCCCAGTGGCAGGGAGCAGAGTAGTACCCATTCCTGATGCCAGAGAGCAGAGCAGTGCCCATCTCTGATGCCAGGAAGCAGAACAGAGTCCAGACTCCCCACTGGCCTCGAGGCAGAAGCCAGTCAAGCCAATTGATCATGTGGGGTGGCCCAAGAGATGTCCTTAGGCATGCCATCCCCTGGCAGCCCCCTTGCTGGCTCTTCCCTGCTCTGTACCAGTTGCCAGAGCCTAAGCCAGGCACATCCTGACCTGGGGATGAACCAGGCTGAAGAGCAGGAATCAGCCTGTGCCACCTGCAGATCAGGACTTGATGGTGGTACTGGCCCAGCCGTGGCACAGCAGGGCCAGGATACACGTTCTCCTCTGAAATTGCTCCAGCTCCAGGTACACACACAGCAGCCTGCATGGGTGCCAGGCTGTCTGTTTGCAGGCTGTACCCGTGCCAGGAGCACAAACCAGCTCCCTGCCAGCACACCTCACATCAGCCCCTCTGCTTCAAGACCAAGTTTTTTATCTGCCCTCCTTGCCTAATTTTCCAGTGAGGTCAGAGTAAGATTCCAGCTCTTGCCTGTCGAGGCCACACAAAGGGGTAGGCAGAGGACGGTGAGTGCTGCCCACCACCCAGCTTCTCCAGCACCACGTGGCCATGCAGGCGGGCTGGGGGCTCTGCTCTGCCTCCTCTTCCAGCCCTTCTGCAGCTGCTGGCGTTTTGGCGAGAGGGCACTGGAACAAAGGCCAGGCTGCCCAGCCTGCTCCACACACACACCACGAGTGGAACTGGGAGTGCTGGATGGCTGGCAGGTGCCGCCACCTTCTCTGTCCCAGCCCTGAAGTGTAGCTGGTGTTCCCACGGGATGTCCCCAGGATTCCTGAGTTTCTCTCCATGCCAACTTGGAGCCTGCAGGGATGCTGCTAAGCCCAGAATGAGCTGAAAGCTTGGGGCATGCCTACTACCCCAGTGATGAAGGGGGCCAGCTGGGCACAGACAGAAACACGGTGCCAGTGTCTGCCGCTTCCTCTGCCTGAGCAGTGCTAGCCACGTCTGCCAAACCCACCCCGGCACACTGCCCTTGCCGCTCGAAATGCCACCGGCTCTGGGAGCTGTCTTCCAGCTCCCCAGGGCACCACGCTGACAGGAGCGATGGGGCCGCAGCTCAGCCCCAGCCATGCCCGGGGCTGAAGATGCTTTTCTGTGCAGAGCTGAACAACCTCTGCCCTGAGCACTGTATATGGGCCCTCACCTAGGCGAGCAGCACCCATCTCCATCACACTGCCAACACCAGCAACGTGCAGCCCCGGGACTCCACCTGCCACCACCCTGCCAGCCCCTTTGCCCCACAACCCACACTCTCCCGGGTGCCAGACCCTGCGCACTCGCTGAAGCCCCTCACCCACTGTCACAAGCGAGATTCTCCTGCCTGTGTCACTGGCACCCAGGGGTGTCGTGGGCACCCAGTAACCCCCGCCAGCTCACACGCAGCACGGCGCCCACGCCATCACACCCAGGGGACACGCATCCACACGGCACCCCCGTGTCTCCGCCCGTGGGGCACGCACAGGCCACAGCCACACACGAGTACCCAGGCTAGCACCCGCACCTCCCACGCGCGGGCACTGTCACACCCAGCACTCAGCACTCAGCACCCAGCACTCAGCACCCAGCAC
>VWYK01100185.1:18926-78800 GCA_013399775.1 Semnornis frantzii
TGTGCGGCATGTCCCCCCTGCGCGTGGCAGTGTCCCTATGTGTGCCATCCCCACCGTGGCGAAGCAGAGTCTCTTGGGCACCAACCCACTCGAAACAAATTTTCAGCCTCACTTCGGTGAAGAGCAGGGCACTGAACTCCTCCCCAAGGCACAAACTGCAGCTGACATTCAGAGCAGCGTTCGGGCGCCATGGGTCGAAGTGCCCCTCCGAGTTAGAGCACACCTGGACATCACAGCGGCCAGCAACTCGCCCCTTCGTACACCATTTAGCAGAAGTTTTGGACTTTATTTCAGCTCCAGAACTACTGAACTAGCTCAGACCTCCTGGAGGCTTTAGGTGGGGGGTGGGGGGGTAGGGATGTGAGAAAGTTTCCAAAGTCAGCAGCAGGCACCCCCCAGCAGCTTCTGTTAAGCGTTATGCAGCCAGGGCTGCTGGAGCCCAGCTTCTCCTGCGCACCTGCCTCTGGGGCTGGCAAACACAAGTGGGACTGGTGACATCACAGGAGGTTGCCTCCACGTGTGACTCAGAGCTGGGTATGCTCAACACCACCAGGACAGCTGCAGCCTAAAGCAAGCTCCTTTGGGCAGCGAGCTGGAGGAAATTCAGAGCCTCTTGTGAATTGAGGCACAGTAGCAGCACCCTCCCCAGTCTGGGAGGGAGGCACCTGTCAGAGGGGCAATGAGCAGAGCTTCCCACGTGCTTCCCCTTCCGTTCACCTCCCTGCAGCCATCCCCAACACACCACCACTGGCAGCTGTCTACGGGAAAGGAGCTTAGCATGTGCAGAAGGCTGAAAGACTCAGACTCAGAAATACTTAATTATCAAATTTTAATTCATGACTAATCTTACAGAATAAAACAAGAGGATAACCAGTCGAGGTGACATGTAAAAAAATCCAGCAGTGCAAATCTAAGACTAAATATTCATCATCTGCCCTCCCCTGGCAGTAGGGGAGTTAAAATCCCTCACTCCAAGGCCCTACCTCACTCCTGCAGTGGACACCAAGAGCTGAGCCTTCAGGACACAAATCCAGTGAATGGCTCAGAAGATGGGTAACACACAGAGGACTTCCACGAGCCACAGGAAGCCAGGCCTTGGCTAGAAGGTCCAAAGCCACGTGGCTCATACCAACTTGCCAGAGCTCTCCTGGCCCCGCTCCTAGTGAGGAGGACATTAATTAATACAAGATGCCAACGACCTGATCCTGCTGAGTGGTAAAATGCTGGAGTGCAAAATGGGAACATTTCCACTGGGAAAAAAAAAAAAAATCAAGTTACAGAGGGAGAAAAGTAAACAAAAGGAGGAGTTTGGGGCCAGCCCTCGCTCTGCTGGCTTGCACAGCCAGCACCAGTGCAGAAACCTCATGGGCTGCAGTTGAGGGACAGTGATGAGGAGGTACGGAGCAGATCACCATGATATGGCACCTCAATAGGGTCACCATGAGAGGACTGGGTCTCTTTGGCCCTTAACATGTGAAGGAGTAGCATACACCAGCTGCATCAGGTGCAGTGTTCAGCAGGCTGGCTGAGTGCTGCTGGCTGGAGCCTGCTGGGTGTCAGTGGGTCCCAACCAAGTTCTCTGAGTTCCTTTTCTCCCCCCTCATCAGAGTATCCCCTCTGCAGTTACTCAGCTCTCAGCACCCAGTCACAAAAAATGAATCACTGACTTTCACCTTGCTATGAGAACTTTGCACGCAACATAAGACTTTCATGCCAGAGCCAGGCTCTGCTCAGACCCAGACAAGGTCTGGTGATCCATCTCTGCATTCGTGATGGAACACCAAGCCAGGAGCTGGTTATGCTTGGGATGCACAGAGAAGAAAGGAACAGTGAACTCGGGACAAGGAGAGAAGAAACCTGCAGTGCTGGTCATGGAGAAGGGAAGGGCCAGCATGTGGGTGGGCTGTGACCCTTGGTGCCATGGAAGAGCATATGGAGAGCTTGGGGCTGCAACACGAGCTCTCCCCAACAAGGGCAGTGGGGAGGGAGATGCCAGCTCTGTCCTGTGCAAACCCATGTTTGCCTTCTGGGTGCCTTAATCATAGAATGCTTTGGGTTGGAAAGGAACCTCAAAGATCATCTAGTTCCAAACCCCAACAAACAAACTCAAAGCACCCAATGCAACTACATAAGGGATTGTCTCCCAGAATGCTCACAGGGACTTGACCTCACACACACGGCAGGCAGATGAACTCCCATCCGCAGAGACCCTCACATAGGAGTGGAACTGAAGTGAATTTGTGCACAAGAATCACCAGATGTTAACACAAGCTTCTGATGGACATCTGTGGCATCCAAACCGTCAGCCAGCTCCAACCACTGGTTCTATTTGCACTTCAAGCTAGTGTCCTCCTGAGGAGCAGTCACCAGCTCCTCCACAGCTCCCTCTGTTATGCTGACTCTGCCCTGGAGGCCACCACAGACATCAGGAATTCCCATCCAGCACAAAGGGAGAGGCTGGCAAAGGGCTCCCATGCCAGGCAAGGGGATGGTGTTTTGTTAGACATTAATGATAATTAGCCAACAGTAATAACTGCCTTGGAAACATCACTATAGAGCAGAAGATAAAGCTCCACATCACTCTGACAGAAAAAGGACTTTGAAAGCTCTGTTGCTAAAGTCATCTGGAATATTCATTTATCCAAGAGCTCCCAAGACAACCACGAGATGAAGCCAACAAACACCAGTTGAGCATTTAATGTAAGCAGCACTTTCTGTATTTTAATTCCAATGTTGCAGAGAACACAAAAGTAAAACAATTCCCTGTTTCAAATCCAACCCAAGTGGAAAAGAGGCCCCTGAACGGGATCACATTTTGTTAGTTGACAGCATTTTCTTCTCCACTTTCAATCCTGCTCTGTAAACCAAAGGGGTCTGTAGTTGGGTTTCTCTTGAGATGACCAACTGCACCTGGCACAGGACATAGAGTGACTGTGGGGAAGGAGCAGAGGAATGCAAAGCCAGTCCCTATGTGTCCCCAGGTCCTGCCTCAGGTCGCTGCTCTCAGCATGGTCTCACCCACCACTGCACCAGCACAGCAGCCATGGGAGCAACCTGGGGAGCAGCTGGCACTAAGACATCTCTACTTTCTCATGGAGCAAAGGAGAGCGCAGGGAAGGAAAATGGAATGGGATGCAGCGACAGCCCCAGGCATTTGAGAGCTGGCAATCACAGGGGCAACAAGACAGTGAGTGCAAAGGGCACCCCAAGTGACATAAAAAGCCATGTCACTGGTTTTCTCCATGCTGTAGGGCACATTTCCAGCAGGCACTGAAGGTGGGATTTCAGCCTCACCCAAGAGTGTGAGCTGCAGTCCACCTGTGGTTTACTTCCAGCTACCTCCTACCAGCTCTGCTGCCTGTACTTGCCTGCTCTGCACTTCACTGAGGCTGTTCAGGAGAGCTCCTGGCTCAGCAACCTCAGTTCAGGATAGACTGCTGGTGGCTGCACACAGAAAGGAAAGATCTCCAGCTACAAGAGTAACAAGCACCTCACTAGTTTGTAGGTAAGATATGAAACACCTTTAGAGGTCATATTGCATGAAGGTTCTAACTGAAAACACAAAGCAGAAGCTGCTCGTATTGCTGTCAGGAGCCTACAGGTACATACACCACCTGAACACACACCAAGTGGAGGCTTCTCCCAGCCTCTCAAACAGAACACAAATAAAACTAATGCTCATTTGGGAGTGTGCACCTGCTGGGATTCAACTGGGCTCTTTCAAGGAGCGTGGAAAATGGACATAGCCTGCATCAAGATTCCTACAGTGCTCTTTCTCCAGAAGCTCCACAAAATGTTGAGCTACTCAGCCATGAGAGCAGCTCTGCTGGTTGGAAGGTTCACAAGGAGCAAAACTGATTCAGTCTGGCTGCACCACGGGTCAGGGCTGTGCACCCCTCCAGCACTGAAAGGCCCTTCCAGAAAACCTGAGGTAAATGGCACAAGTGGCTGGGATGACACAGGGAACGTGGCAGAGCCAAGGCCAGGAGCGCCACTTCAGACAGGACGATGCAAGAACCTCCTGTAACCTTAGGCAAGGGAAAAGCTGAAAGGTGACTTAAATTTTAGATCAGCTGCTGGAGAGAGATTCTAAACTGGGTAAGATTCACAAATAAGATCACTCTCCATGTTCAAATCCAGGTTACAAAGGACTGCTGCAGGTATTTAGGATCCAGAGCAGCATTTGAGCACCTCCTCCCCACCCCAGACAAAGAGTGTCTCTGATGACCTGCTCCCACCACACAGCATACACCAGAGTTCTTTTTCAGCCAGACAGGTTTGCTGTAATCACAACAGTTGCACAGCCACCCTGGACTGCAACAAGCATAAGCAGGAAAATGCTCCTAAGACGTAGCACCTTGGGGCAGGAGACAGAGCAGGAGTAGGGCAGGCAGGAGGGGAATCACCAGTGGGGCATGAAAAGGGACAGCAAGCAGCACTGGGTCACTGCAGATAAAAACCCACCCACAGTGGGGTTCACGTGCTCCAAAGTGCTGCAGCCAGTACAACTCAGAGCACGGGGTGCACCCAGAGCCCCAGGTACAGCGCAGAGCACGGGGTGCGCCCAGAGCCCCAGGTACAGCGCAGGGCACGGGGTGCGCCCAGAGCCCCAGGTACAGCGCAGAGCCCCAGGTACAGCCCAGAGCATGGGGTGCACCCAGAGCCCCAGGTATGGGGGAAAAAAAAGATGCGAGATAAAAAAAAAAAAAAACCAACAAAGCAGGGCATCTTTGGGTTAAAACCCCCCAAACAAACAGACAAAGAGACTAATTTTGCTCCCAAAGAGTTGAAGCTGAAAGCAAAAGGCCAGCAGGATATGGCTTTACTGAGCATCCAGTTTGCATACTGTTTGGAGTTTATTGTTTAAAAAACACCTGCTTGTGAAATTCTCAGTCACTGAGCAAGTCTGGTGCTTGGAACTGAAAGGTTATGAAAATATCCAGGGTTTGTTCAGAGCAGGTGGAAAAAAAGCAAACTCCTCAGGAATACATTGCAGTGTTTTCTCTTTACAACTAACCTTGGAAGATCAGCTCTCAGCAGATGTATCACACAGGGTACTTTGTGAATGAAGGTTTATTGATTTCCATCCATTTGCTTTAAATATGGTTGAAGCTGACTGCAGAAAAAAGGGATGGTGAAATTTTTAAGTTAAAAGTAAACTAATGGTGAAAGAACATCACCTCTGGCTCCCCCTCAGTGCCTCGTGCAGCGTGGTTTAGGAATGAGTTCCAGGACTGCCACATCCAGGGACGTTGGAGGCCTCTCCCAGCAGTGTCCTTAGCCTTGTGTCATGCTCCTGTGCCAGAGGTGAGCGTGCTTTCAAAAGTACTGCCACTTGCCCAGCACCGTGTCCTTGATTGCATCCACGTACTGAGTGGGCACCCAATAGACCCAGTAGTAAGAGGCTTCTGTTGGGCCCAGCTGAAATGCCTGCAGATGGAAAAGTGACATTTACCAAGGGGATGCACAACAGCTCCTCCACCACAAACCTCACCAGGCTGTGGTCCCTGCCCCCTTCTTCCAAGGCCTGGAGCTTGCCCGTGGTTCAAGAGGGAAATAGAACTGCTCGAGAGAGTCCAGTACAGAGCCACAAAGAGGATTAAGGGAATGGAACATCTCCCTTATGAGGAGAGGTTGAGGCAGCTGGGGCTCTTTAGCTTGGAGAAGAGGAGCCTGAGAGGTGATCTCATTCGTGTTTATAAATATGTGAAGGGTGAGTGCCAGGAGGATGGAGCCAGGCGCTGCTTAGTGATGCCCAATGACAGGACAAGGGGCAATGGGTGGAAGCTGAGGCATAGGAAGTTTCATTTAAACACGAGGAGGAGCTTTTTCACTGTGAGGGTGACAAAACGCTGGAACAGGCTGCCCAGGGAGGTTGTGGAGTCTCCCTCTCTGGAGATATTAAAAACCTGCATGGATGTGTTCCTGTGCGATCTGGTCTAGGTGATCCTGCTCTGGTAGGGGGGTTGGATTGGATGAGCTCTTGAGGTCCCTTCCAGCTCCTGACATTCTGTGATTCTGTGATCTGAGGAGAGGTTAAAAAGCCTCCCTCAGAGAAGCAAGAACTGCAAAGCAGCAGTGCAGAGGATGAGCTCAGTCCTTTCACAGAGCAGCAATGAAAGCTCTTGGCCAACTTCAACAATTTGAGGAATTTATTCTGGAAGACAGAGTGTGCAGCATAACTCAGGATTTGTAAAGAAGTCAGAGATTCATAGAATGGGTTGGAAGGGACCTTAAAGATCATCCAGTTCTAACTGGCTTGCCTTAAGCAGGGATACCTTCTACTAGAAAAGGCTGCTTGAGGCCTCTTCCAGCCTGGCCTTGAACACTTCCAGGCTTGGAGCCTCCACGGCTTCTCTGGGCAACCTGTTCCAGTGTTTCGCCACCCCTATGGGGAAGAACTTTCTTCTAATGTCCAATCTCAATCCAGCTTCTCCCAGTTTGAAGCCATTGCTCTCATCCTTTCACTCCAGGTCTTTGTCAACAGTCCCTCTCCGGCTCTCCTGGAGCCCCCTTTGGGTACTGGAAGACTGCTCTAAAGTCTTCCTGGAGCCTTCTCTTCTCTGGGCTGAAAAAGCCCAAGTCTTTCAGCCTGACCTCACAGCAGAAGGCTTCCAGCCCTCCCATCACTGCTGTGACCTCCTCTGGCCCTGCTCCAACAGGGTCCTGTCTCTGCTGTGCTAAGGATTCCAGAGATGGCCGTGGAGGTGTCTCAGCAGAGCATAGAAAAGCTTTGGGCAGGATACTCTCCCTGCCCCTGCAGTCCATGTTCTGGGTATGCACAAGCAACCAGAATGCACAGAGCTGAGGAGCCAAAGAGGGACTCATTAAGAAAAGAACCATTTTCCAGCCAGAAAATGTCACAGGATTCCTATTGAGGCACCATGTCCTCTTCCCACATCAGCACATATCAGAGAGGAGCTCCATGGCACACTAACAACTTCTCTTCTTCCTTTAGGGCAAGAGTTTATTGTACATGTTCTTAAGAGGACTTTTTCTTACAAGGGTGATCAAGAAAAATCAAGTATTTGGGTAAAGCTTGGATAAGTACCCTCCTGCAGCCAATTTGAAAGGGTAATATTTCCCCCAAAGAAAGAAACAGCCTCATGGAGGGAGCTTACTTCAGTTTGGAGTCTCACTTTGGAGAGCAAGGCCTGAAAAAGCCCTACAGACAAAAAGAAACAGCCCAAAGTTCAGAGAATTAGCACAGCTCTCTTCCTAAGGTGCTGCTTTTTTTGGTCCAATCCTAGTTTTGCAGAAAATTACATCTGGGAAAAATGCTCCAGCATAGAAAAAAAAAAAAAAAAAATCTCCATCAAGTGCCTATTGGGGATAGAAACATAACAGAAACTCAGCTGAGAAACATCAGAATCATTAAGAGTCAGGAGCTGTACCAGGGATGTATCCACTGGTTTAACACTGCTCCAAGTCAGGAGCTATGGAGCACCACTTGAAGCATTCAGTGCCTGTGTGAAGCCAGCCCAGATTTCCACAAGGTGCCACCCAAAACATTCACACTGTGCCAGCAGACCACCTCCACAGTCCCATCACCCCCATGGAGGCTGCCCTGGTTTGAGAGCCTCCCTCTGATCAGAATGGGTGTATCAAAGGGGAGATGCTACTCACCATCATATGATAGTCCTCGTGGCCTTCAATAGGTTCACTCACCACGTTTTTAATGGACCCCATGGGTAACTTCTCTGTTCTCTCTACATTAAAATGGACCAAGTGTTATTTCTGACACAGGAAGCTGTGTTTCACATCCAGTCCAAACGCCACCTCTCTTATTTGCCAGAGCTCCCTGGGCTGGCAATCTCTTCCCTGGGTAAGCTGTGGAGACCTGCTGCTGAGAACCTCCTCTCCCACATCACGACCCCCTGCAGACACACTGGGAATTTAAAGCAATCCAGAGCTGGACTACACAGCTCCTCAGCATCACATCAAGTCCTTCAGTGTACCTGATTAGGTCCTGAAATCAGTGATGGGCAAACCTTGGCTTTATTTTATGTTTTCCCACCAGGAACAACGCTCAGGCCAGCAGCATTATTCATAGTAGTAACAGCTGATCCAGGTGGCAGAATACTGAGGACTGGCTACCAGGGGTTACACCAAGCTCCACAGGAACAAGGCTGACTGAAGACAGGCTAACTAACCCTAAGCCCAGCCCTGGTCATACCCTGAGGCAGTCAGTTGCTATAAAAGCCCAGGGCAGGAACTTTAAATGACTAAGTACAGAAAGAAAAATAAAAAATGAAGAGATGAGAATGACACAACAGAGCAACATCAGCCAGCCAGAGGGGACCCCAAAGAGGACAAAGGTTATGGCTCATGGCAGAACTTTTCTGTCTGTTCTGTCCTCACTGCTTTCTGAAGACTTAACTCCAATTACTTCCTTTCTGTTCTAGCTTTCAGCATCAGCTTAACATTCTCTTCTTGGAGGCAAGACAGAGAAAGCACAAACGCCGCACAAAGGAGAAAAGGAACCATGAGCTCCTTAGACATCTGTGTGCTCAAAAGCAGCAGTACCTGACCAAAAGCGGCACAGAGGGATTCCAACTTCGTGATAGTAAAGACAAATATTGCCTGCCCCAGTGCTGTAACACTGCTGATTCTCAGCTACCTGATAACATTCAAATCTGACTCTGCCCTCCTTCACTCTGCAGAAGTGTCTCAGGAGGCAGACCAATGTCATCCATGGCTCCATGAAAATGACACAGAGCGGATGAGAAATATCTGCCTGTAGCTAGCCTGAGACTGCCCCAAGGTACAGGGTGACTGAGAAGCACAAGGAGGTTGTGGTGGAATAATCTGGTTTACCTTTCCAGGACCAGCAAGTGAAAAACTAGATCAGCACCCATCTGGTTTAACCCAGCCCCTGTGTGCTGGCACCTGCCACGGATTCCTCAGAGCAGGAAGTAGTTTTTCCCACCAACAGCCAGCAATTACATTCATCCCCCAGAGGAAGCAAGCTGCTGCTGATTTGGGGAGGCAGGGAAACAGGTTACAGGACAGGCAGGCGAGTACAAGAAGGATCAGATTTCACAGCTCAAGAAACACTCATCCAGAACGCAGCAGAAATACCAAACTTGAAACTGCTCTGGTTGGTGAAAGAAGAGTATTAATCACCTAAACACTCAGCAGGCAGTCAGAACACACTACCAGAAACAAAAAGATCTGCCTGCCCATCCTGCAGAAGAAAACCTCCGGTGCCTTGCTCTGTCAATTAGCCAAGGAGAAAAACCTCTGCAGCCAGTACTAAAAGAGGTTTGCAAACCAGAAAGGCCTCCACTCAAGTCTGTCCTACAAAGTGAAGGTCAAAAACTTCTGAGGTTTCTGCTTACTTTGGCAAGAATGCAGCAGCTGGAGGTGCCCTCCAAAGCCAGCATCACCATCCAGTTAGGTTACTTTACTGGGCTGTGACTCCTCTTGCTCACCACTAGACTATTCCCCATCTGGTCACACCACAGCAGCAGCTTTCCTTGGGGCCAAGGGGCTACGGAGATGTCCTCAGCACTGCACATTATCAGCAGAGCACTTTGAGCTCCTCCTGGGCTTGCTCTGCACCATAAACTGCCTCCTCTGCACCGAGCAGATGCCAGAGCTTCTGCAGATGCACCCCAAGGAAACAAGGCACACAATTTTGTTTGGAAAGCCAGATAAGGCAGAGATGGCAGCACTGCTCCTTCTCCTCATGGCCCCAAGATTCCCAGTTGAGTCTCAGCCAAGTCACCGAGTCTCTGTCTGATGCTGGCATCACACCAATGTTTATAAAGTGCTTTTGAGATACGCCGGCAATGCCAACCATTATCATTTCCAGTTGGAGCTGTGAAGAGCAGACTGGCAGTTTAGCTACTGGCACAACTGAACTCAAGCTTTTCAAGAATAGAAGCAAACTAACAAGTAATATTCCATGACCTGAGCAAGCAACAGTTGAGAAGAGGAAGTAAAACTCAAATTTTGAAGTATTGCAACACCAACATCATCCCCTAGACACAAACTCAGTCACAGGAGAAGCCATTTCTAGGTCACACAATTCCCTTACAGCCCAGTTAGCAATTACTCATCTCAGAGCTGGAGAGGTGCTCACCTTTTGTACCAATCCATAGCTGGTCTTGCTCAAGTTTAAAGGTCAATCTCACTTTCCCCCCTGACTTGTTGTACATGCCCGACAAGGGCACAGTTGGCAGCCGCTCCTACAAACAGGCAACACAGTAAGTCAGGAAAAAGCCACATCCTCTGCAAGCCCAAGGATGATTCCTCTTTCCAGCTGATGGCTGAACTAGCAAAGCAAGGTCTCAAAGCAGCCTCTCTCTCCTGATTCTGACAACATCTTGGGTACCGATTTCCTTACCTGAACACCTTTCACAGAAGGCATCACATCATCAGGTTTGCCTTTATCCAATACTTTTCTGTGTTGCTACAACAGAAAAACAGAAATCGGAAATTACAGAAACACAACAGAACTTTTCAGTTTGCTTCCAGCTGCCCCTTGACCACAGCCTGATAGCACCAGATGAGGATTATTCAGTTATTTATCACACAGGAAACAGAGACATTTCAAAGCTAAACTGAATTCTGCCTATGTCAGTCTTTTAAGTATAGACATGAATAAATCTCCTGACAGAATGCAAGGGGAAACATCTCTTATAGAATACACATAAATAGATCTAGGTATAGAATCCCAGAGCCCACTTCAATACTGTCTGCACTGAATCACAGAACTGGCATTTAGCAAGACAGTTTTAAAAATCAAGTGCTCCTTCAGAGAAGGACTGAATCCCTCCACCTCTGACAGTGCAGTACAGAGCACCACAGATCAGAGCATCAGGAACTCAGAAAAGCAAAACCCACAGCCTGAAACTTGCTGAGTGTCTTCAAACAGACGCTGAATAGGAGCTGTGATCAATTACAGAAAAGCCAAAGCATGTTCCATAAAGGCTGAACTTTGGTGCTGTGCCATTTCAGTTTTAACCAAGCTTACTTTGAGGAAGATACAGAGCTGGGAATACTTTCAGCTGAAAATCCTTTACCAGCCTCTCAACACTGCATCTTGGCCACCAAAGCATGGCTGACTGCACTGGACCTCCCTCCCTGTTTGGAGGCAGCACCTGAGGACATGAGAAGAGCACTCAGGAACATCTCCCTTGATGCTCATTTTAAAGGCCAATCAAATTATGTCATGCCATCAAAAATCAGTTCATTTTAGATACAATTAATTCGGACTGTGTTTGAGCTAACAACCAAGAAATATTTACCGTTTCTGGTCTGCAATGCTAGGCTGTGCCTGGCACCAGCACAAGTAGTGTCCTGCAAAGCCTCAGCCTCCACTAGGCTACAGTTCTGCTGCTGTTAGAACTCCTCTCACAGAGCCCATCTGCTGTCACTTAGCTGTAAGTAAAGCCCCCCAGCCCGCTCTGAGGAGGAGCAGGACCCAAAGGGGACTGCAGAGAGAGAACCGCGCACACCCTCCAGCTGCCTTGCGGCAGCAATTACTGAGATGTCAAAAACCTTTTGTCTGCAAAGCGGCTCCTTTTTATTCTCTTCGGCTTTCACCTCCTGCTGAGCAGCCTCTTTGGGGGTATTTACTGCTAGCACATCGTTGATCGTAGAGCCCACCACCATTATTTTCGCTCCGTTCGTTATTTTGATTTCTCGCAAGGTTTTCTCCTCGGGTAGCAGTCCCTTGAACATGACTTTCTGCATGGCAGGCGGGAGGCCTAAGGGGCAAGAACACCGATTAGGAGCCGCCTGAGCGCGGCGGAAGGCGCCAGCCGGGGCAGAAGCGGCGGCGGCAGCAGCCCCACACACCTGTGAGCGAGTGGATCTTCTGCTTCAGCTCGGCCCCCGTGCTGTCCAGGCAGAACTTCACGTCGTACTTATTCTTGTTCCAGATAACCTTTAGCTCCACCAGCTCCTTGCCGCTCTCTGCCTCGCCGCCGTTGCTGACAGACGCCAGCGGAGGATCCTGACGCTCCTCACCCTCCGGACACCCGCCCGCCGCCGGCGAGTCGCCCTGTCCGCCGCAGCCCAGCGGCAACTCCTCCGACTCCATGCTCGGCTCCTCAGCACCTGGAGAAGAGTGGACAGGAAGAGCTCGGCCGGCGGGAGGCTGCTCCGGCCCTCCTCAGCGCTCCCGTCCNCTCCTACCATCGGCGGCGGCGGCGGCCATGATGATTGTGTACAATCCGCCGCGGGGCACGCCGGGAAACGCCCTGCGATGCCGCATGGGCCGTACCGGCTCCCGTAGCCCGGCTTCTCCCAGCCCTGTGGGCGGGCTAGGCACCGCAGGCCGCGCCCCCGAGCCCCCGCCGAGGGCGTCTCGCCCGCGTCCCAGCCCTCCTCCAAGTCCCATGGAGGGCCCAGACCCCGCGGTGGCGGCGGCGCCCGTAGCGGCTGTGCTCTCTGCGCTGCCGTTGTTGATAGATGTGAAGCGACGCCTTTAAGGGACGCTCCGCCCCCGGCCGCTGCGGGTCCGCGGATTCGCTGAGCACGTCCGGGCGGAAGCACGTGGGCGGTGCGGCGGGATGGCGCGAGCCCTGCGGGTGCTCCAGGGCCTGGGGTCGGAGCGGGGCCAGAAGGGGCCGCGGGTGCGCTTCGGGCCCAGCCCCACAGGTAACCCCGGGGCCTCGCAGAGCCTGTGGTGAGCGGACACGGGGTGATGGTTTGAACTCAAAGAGGGAGGTGTCGAATACTGAGGGTGTTGAGACCCTGGTCCATGTTGCCTTGCGGAGCGGGACATGTCCCATCCCTGGAACTACTCCAGGTCAGGTTCTTTGAGGCTCTGAGTAACCTGCTGTAGTTGCACATAGCCCTACTGACTGTTACCAGTAGCCAGTTCCGTGGCAAGGTGCACAAAGGCAAATAGTGGCTGTGCAGCTCCATTCCTCCCCCCAGTTAACTTTTGATACCAGTTTCCCTTACAGGTAGCACTGCCGCTCTAGTTCATGTATAAACATCTCATTACTGAGCCATATTTAGCGTCATCTCCTCTGACTTTCCCATGATGACAGGGTTCCTGCACTTGGGTGGCCTTCGGACTGCTCTGTACAATTACATTTTTGCCAAAAAACACCAAGGGACCTTTATTTTGAGAGTGGAGGATACAGACCAGAACCGGGTGGTGCCTGGAGCTGCAGAAGGAATAGAAGATATGCTGAATTGGGCAGGTATTTACAGGCAGCTTTAATTTTTCACTTGCTGGAAAATTCTCTTTGGTGATTAGAAGTACTCAAGAGGGAGTGCTTTGTGGGCTCAGAAACTGTGTTTCAGATGATTAGTACGTTGAAATGTTACTTCCATTGCTAGGCATCAAGAATGTCCTACTGAGAGTGTGGTTTATAGTAGAAATAACTGACTGGGCTTGATTTTCTCAGGGGAAAGTGGACTAAGATCCACATTTGTGGAAGTGTCCCCAGTGTGTAGCTGTAGCAAAGGTTGTACGTGAGAGAGGTGTGGTTCCCTCAGCTGCCCCTCACCAGCCCTGTTCTCCAGACCCTTCACCAGTTTTATTGCCCTTCTCTCTCCCTGCTTCAACCCCTCGATGTAATTCTTGAAGTGAGGGTCACATTCATTCAGTGTGCTGCCATGGTGGGCTTCACTCTGCCTTTGTGTGGGGATTTGAAGCCCCGTTGTGCTGATGTTTCAGGCATCCCCCCTGATGAGAGCCCTCGCCGTGGTGGTGCCTTTGGACCCTACCAGCAGTCGCAGCGACTGGAGCTGTACCAGAGTGCCAGCGGCACGCTGCTGGAGAGCGGAGCTGCCTACCGCTGCTTCTGCACCCCGCAGCGTCTGGAGCTGCTCAGGAAGGAGGCTCTGCGCAGGCAGCAGACCCCACGGTAGGATTCCCTGTCCCTCGAGCGGAGCCCCGTGTTGCAGACCTGCATAGCAGCAGGGCTGTGATCTTGCTGCTCACAGGGAGAACCTTAGAGGGTATTGATCTCCAGAGATGAGGTGGTTTGGCCAGACACATAGTGGGAAGCTACAGTTAAAGTTTATTGTGCTGGTTTGAGGCTAATTGGAATATTATAATAAAAGAAATTAGGTCATTAGTTGCAAAAAGAAAATAATGATAAATTCTGTATGATTAACGGTTTGCTAAAAGAGATAAAAAGCCAACGTATAAACAATTTGTCTCTCTTTTGCCTTCTTTGCTCCTGAGCATTGGATTTCTTCTCTTTAATCTCTTCCATTAACCCCTGGCTAACATTTCCAGATAAAAGTGTACTGGTTTCAGTTTAGCTGTTCAGGGGAAACCAATACAATGATGATAGGATGCCTTTCCCCCCCTCCCCTTCCCCCCCCTCCCTTTTGGGGAGAGGAGAGGAAAAAAAAAAAGGTAGNCCTGTTTATATAGCGGGGTTCCAGACAGGAAGTGGGTGTGGGCTGAACACTACCACTGGGGTCAGGTTCTGATCACTCTCCCAGGAGGGCTAACCCTTTACACAAAGTAAGCTTTGCTGGTTGTTTTGTTTTCTGTCTGGAAAAGAGAGGGAGAGAAAGAGGGTGGCTTTGAACGCCTTCTGGACAGTTTTCTTTGTCTAGGAGGGAATTTCGATTTCTGTATTATTTCTAATTTGTCTATAATTGTAAATACTTGCAAATATCCTGTGTATATATGCTAGTAAATCTTGCTTTGCTGTAAACGTAGCTTCATCTTCTAAGCAGTCTGAGCCGTCTGGTAAATTTCAATAAAGGGGGAGGGAAGTTCCCAACCCACCACATTTAGGGATGGATTTAGAGTTTTGGGAGTGTGGTTGTGGCTGGTGGGGCTGTGCTGGACTGAGCGCTTTGTTCTTCTGCCTCACAGGTATGACAACCGGTGTCGGCACCTGACGCCCACAGAGGTGGCTGAGAAGCTGTCGCAGGGCCTTGCCTGGGTCGTCCGCTTCCGACTGCAGGAGGGGGTGGAACCCTTCCAGGACCTGGTCTATGGCTGGAACAGGCATGAAGTGGCAGAGGTGGAAGGGGACCCAGTGATTCTCAAGGGGGATGGCTTCCCCACTTACCACCTGGCAAACGTGGTGGACGATCATTACATGGGCATCAGCCACGTCCTGCGTGGAGCTGAGTGGCTGACGTCCACAGCCAAGCACCTGCTTCTCTACAAAGCCTTTGGCTGGGATCCCCCCCAGTTCGGTCACCTCCCACTGCTGCTGAACAAAGATGGTTCCAAGCTGTCCAAGAGGCAGGGGGACATCTTTCTGGAGAGCTTTGCTCGGGATGGCTACCTGCCAGAGGCCCTCCTGGACATCGTTACCAACTGTGGCTCTGGATTCACAGGTGACAGGCTTGGGGACACTTCTCACTGCTAGCCTTGGCGAGTGCTTTGATTTTGGTGGCCAGGAACTCTGACAGTACTTGAAGGGGTCAGGAAATGGCTGTCAAGTGACCAATCTGTCACTAAAATGCCAGGAGGGCTTCTGCAGAGATCCTGTAAAAGATTCCCACCATCCCACCCAAGCTTTCTGCTTGTGGGCAGCCCTTTCAATTGAGTCTGATGCTTACTGGGTTCCCAGCTGGGACCCCCTCTTCTCAAGGTGGAGAAACTCTGTAAACTCTTATGAAAACTTGGCTTTTATGGTTAATAATTGCAGCATGGTGTCCTCCATCACTCACAGTTGTTTAACCCGAAAGACTGTGAGATGCTGAGTCAATGACTCATTTCGTTGCTGTGTGGTGATCAAAAAGTAACTTGTGCTTTGGGAAAACTGCTTGGGAGTGAAACATCTCTTGGGTGGTGCAGCCTCCTGGCTGAGTGTCTTTTGTCTTTTTGGCTGACTGGTGCAGGGGATGTTGCACTGAAGAGCCAAGCAGAGTGTCCCAGTGTCAGTTGCTCACCAGTAGTTAGGGGAGCTTAGGGACAGGGCTGCCTCCTGTATGTGCCTGTTGCAAGTTCCTGCCTGCTTGCTGGGGTACATCCCTGCTAACACTGCAAAAGGTGGCTCTCCTGTGTCGCCTCTTCCTTGGCTGTGTTGCTTCTTAGACATGCCCCTGGGGTTGAATCCCTTGTTGGGTTGTTCTGCAGAGAAACGGATGGGGAGGACTCTGGAGGAGCTCATCTCACAGTTTGACGTTGGCAGAATCACAACCCACTCTGCCCTGCTGGACCTTGAAAGCCTCCCAGAGTTCAACAGGTACCAAGGCAGTGGTGATACTGAAATCTGACAGCCAGCATGGCAGTGAGGATCTACTGCTAGCACCTGCCTTCGTCTAGAGAGCTTTTGGATCAAATGTGGCCTCAGTGCAGCAGCTTTTTGCTGTGCTACAAAATTCTCCTCATGCCACTTCTGCCTCCTCCCCTGTCCTATGCTTGGACAGGGGTGCTGGGAACACTCTGAAAACCTGGGGAGATAGTGGTTGGAGCTGGGAGGATGCAAGATTTTAAGTTAAAATAACATTTGAGAAGAGGCAAGGCTTCCAGAAGCTGCTTCTGCCACTGCAATCACGTATTGTGGGATGTTGTGCTGCTAAGCTTTGCCACAGCTCTTGCTCACTGTGGTGCTAAGGTCTCTGTGGTGGAACCTCTAGGGGTTTAGTGCTGCTTTTGACAGTTTCACAGCCTTCATTGGTAAGTGCCATGAGGCTGGGGTGATAGCTTCAATCCAACCCAAAGCAGCCCCAAAGCAGTTTTCTTCTGTGTTTCAGGATCCACCTCACACGTCACATAGAGAATGAGGAGCTGAGGCAGAAGCTAATCAGAGAGCTGCAGTTGCTGGTGGAGCAGGTCTATGGGGATCAGCAGGTGGAACAAGAGGTTCTGCAGAAGGAGTACATGGAGCGAGTCCTCCTGCTGAGAAAAGTATGGGCAGGGACAACATTGTGGCACCAGCCTGGGATGCTGCAGTGTGGGCTTCTGAGAGCCAGGTCCTGGGCGCTGCTTTGATCTGAGCTCTGAAGTTCTGCAGCCTGCATATGGCTGTCACTGCCAAGCCCTAGTGGCCATGTGCCCACTGACCCCCAAGATCTGGTGGTACAGTTAGCTGGCCTGTAGGGATGGGCATTGTGGATGTCCTGGTGGCCTTGGCAGGGCTGCAAGCTCATCTATCCTTTGCTGAGCCAGCAGAGTCCCTTGGCAGAGGGAGGGTGTGTCCCTGCCATGGAAGTGAATCCTGGCATTGTAACATGTGTTTTGGAAGACCTCTCTGGCACCTGTGTGGAGCAGGACTGGGACAGGTCAGCTGGAGTTTTATCTGAGTGAGTGTTGGCAACCTCCAAGCTGCACTTCTGGAGCCCAAAGTGTGCTGGCTTGTGGCGGGAGGGTTCAGCATCTAGGGCCTCCCTGCCAGGGTACTGCTCACCTCTAGGTTTTGCTGAGTGTTTCTGCCCTGCTGCTGCTCTGCTTTAGAAGCAAAGTCAAATCAAGCTCTTTGCTGAGCTGGATGAAGCTCTTGGTGGTTAAAGTGGTGGAGTTTGTGCGTCGAGAGCCTTGGGCTAGGTTAAATGGCAGAATGGTGGCTGTAAAGGGGACAGAAGATACTGTGGCTCTTCCCAGTGCCAGGAAGAGGGTGAGCCCAGCTGTTTCCCAGTCAGACCCTGGGGTGCTGTGCCAGTACCTGGGAAAACAAAACCTTTGTGGGGGCTGCTCCAGTGTGAAGGCTTGGTCGCAGCAGCAGGATGGTGGCTCATGTGACTTCCCACTGCCTGTGCAGGGTGGTAGATGAGGGTGGTGAGCCACTTCCCTGGGCTGCCTCTGAGTCAGCCCATACGTGGGGTGCAGCTGAGGTGCAGCCCCCCTGGGCTGCTTTGCGCCTCTGCTCACAGCAGGATGGAAGATCCAGCTTCTAAATGTCAGTGCTTCAGACTTCCTCCTGCAGCATGGGGGTGCTTGGACCTTTGTGAGCTGTCTATGAAGTCCCAGCAATCAGTTTTCTTCCCCACTGCCCTGGCATTTTGCTTTCTGTCTCCAGGGTCACATAACTCTCCTGAAGAACCTGGTTGCCTGTGATTATTCTTACCTCTGGGTCAGGCCCTCAGTGTCCCGAGAGCAGCTACAAACTGTTTCTGCAGAAGCAGAAGAAATAGGGAAGCTGGTCCTGGGGTAAGTATCTGCTCCCAGCTGCCTGCCTGCCCCACAGCATTGCTCTGGGCTGCTCTGCTGATCACAGAATCCCACAGTTTGGGTTGAAGGCACTTCTGCCAGACACTCACTGCTCAGCTGGAGGTACAGCTGCAGACAGGATCAACAATGGCTCCTGCAGTCCCACCTGCCAGCCTTGGAGGGTCACAGTGTGCCCAACTAAGGCCGCAGTGAGCAGAGGGAGCAGGCAGCGCCCTGGCACAGGGCAGAGTGAAGGGCAGGAAAGTTTGCCTTTAACTGCTGCTGCTGCCAGAAGGTTTTGCAGAACCAGGCTGAGGGCAAGAGCAGATTGAGCGCAGCCATGGAAGGTGTCGGCCTAGTAGGAAGCCTAGGTTCTGTGTGTCCCCAGCCTGTAAGGACATCTCTCCTCAAGGTTCATGGCAAGTCAAGCAGTGGCTTTGACTGTGGAGGAGCTGAACAATGGCCTGAGAAGCCTCCACAAGCAAACCAAAGAGACCAAGTACAGCAGCATGATGCAGCTTCTTCGCCTGGCGCTCAGTGGGCAGCAGGTAAATAATAAAACTTGAGAGTCTGGGACCTCTTACCAGCAGCTGTCTGTCTGATGGCAGCTTCTTGCTGGTGTTGGGACACCTCACAAGAGCTGCCCTGAGGGGCTGTTGAAGTGAGCTTGGAGGGAAGAGCTGTTCTGAAAGCTTCTGAAGGGCAAAAGCTGCCAAAGCATGAATCTGCTAGTCACAAAATTTAGCAAATCCTCTGGAGCAGCTGTAGGGAGTGCTGGTGAAGTTGTAGGTTTGGGGCAAAACTGGGATTTTTCTGTGCAGTCTGCTTTTGACGAAGGTCAAACCTTGAAGTTCTTCAAAGCCTGATCAACCCTCCTAAGTGTGAGCACTCTTAGCACTTGACTGCAGGAGAGGAAGCCCCAGCCCACTGTTTTGAGCTCACTGCCACAGCCCTGGCCCCGATCTAACGGCAGGCTGATACTGGTCGCTGGTGATGAACAAGTGCCGAGAAGTTCCTGTTTGTGCACTGACTCCTTGTGTGCTTTCAGCATGGCCCCAGCGTTGCAGAGATGATGGTGACCCTGGGACCCAAGGAAGTGAGCGAGCGAATCCACAGAGCTCTGTCCAGCTAACCTGGGACAGGAGTGACACCAGCAGCCAGCCCACGGCCTCGGATGGTGCAGGCGGCTCCTGGCAGTCCTGGCCCTGCGCTGCTTGATCGCAGTGTGATTATCTTTGATCAGACAAGCTGGACTTTAGACCAGGCAGGTGCCACCGTGATCCTTCCAGGTCTGTCTGGATCCGCACTGAGCAGAACCAAACACAGGTTGAGGTCCCTCCATCTCCTTCCATCGCCTGCAAGCAGCCTGGTTTCCAGCTTGGCAGAAAGAGACTTTCAGCAGTGTTCAAATCCAGAGCACGTGGACAGAAAGTGCAATGCTGTGCCTGGCACCAGTATGGTGCTGTGCCTGCTAACCACTAGATTGAGGGGATTTTGCCCCTTTTTGGACAGTTCCCTTGTAATTATTAAATTCCCATGCCTAGTTTTGACTCTGTTCTCGGCAGCCTGTGCCATCAAGGGGAGGAGCAGTCACGGTGCTGGGTGTGTTTGGGGAGAGGGGTGGACACTTACCACGCCCACGGGTTTCAATTCCAGACCACAGAAACTCGGGTGAGAAGCCCACGGGGCTGAGAAGTGGCATGAGAAGGGTGGCAGAGGGTGGAGCAGAGCTGAGAGTCCATGGCTGGGACTGAGGAGCTGGAGCTGTGGCTCAGTGAGTGGGGCTGGGGGGTCAGGGGTGGCACGGCTGCTGGGTCCAGAGCTGCTGGAAGTGGCCCCAACAGGGTGGGCACTGTAGCAGCTTCAGCTCTGTGGGGAAGCCAAGAAAAGGTTTTATCCTCAATTTAGCTGTGCTTTGGGATGGGTTCTTGCAACTGAAGGGAGAATTGTTCCTGTGCTCCAGGGAAGTTTGCAGTTTGATACTGGGAGAGCTGCCCGGGAATGGTTGTGCTCTGTACTAAAATTGCTGCTTATTGTCACTGCCGCTGCTGCTTCCAGCACCTTATGTTGTGCCCAGCTTTGACTTTCTGCACTCAAGACTGTTTTGGGGCAGATTTTAGCTGTTTCCTCCTCCTCCTGTGTTCTTCTGTTTCTGCCTCAGACAAACAAGCCCTAAAGCAACTGGTAGAAGAGTGAGGACTGGGCTGCTTCCTGCATTGTGTTCCACCAAGGAGTTGTTTTTCTTTATTTATTGATTCTTTTTTCCTGTGTAAGATAAAGCCACTGACCCAGGTGTCCCTGAGGAAAACTGGGAATTCATCCAGCAGTTCTGTGACCGGGTGAATGCCGACACAGAAGGGTAAGGCAGACAGATGGCTCTTTGTGTTCACTCTGGGCTCTGCGTCTGGCTCCCGGCTTCTTTTCGTGGCTGTGGGGAGAGTGGGACCTGTGAGGAGCCTGGAGAGGCCACCAGGAGTGCTGGCTGGGCTCTGCTGCTCCCAGGAGTGGAGGAGATAAGCTGCAAGGAGATGTACGTGGCAGAAGGTGGTGTGAGGAATGGGCTCTGGCATCCATGGTGCATACCATGAAGCAGCAGGTCCTGCCCTGCTGTGGGGTTCTGCAGGAAGTCCTGAGTAAGCTTCGAGTGGCCAAGGAGATCTCTGCTGGGACTTCCCCAGCTTCCAGCTGACAGTCTGAGCTCTCTGGGAAGGAGCAGGAACTGATAAAACAAATGAGCTGCCAAAGTTTAGGGACAGTCTCTTTAGAGCTGTGTCCCCACCCCCACCAGGAGCAGGCAGTGGATGGGCTTGGGCTGTGTGCCAGGCCTCCTGCAGAGAGCAGCTCAGCCAGGGAGAGCCCCCCACAGCTGGCTCCTTCCCAGAGGATGTGGCTGAAGGCCAGAGCTGAGTCTCAGCCCTGCTGTGTGTGTGTCCCAGGCCAGGGCTCTGGCAGAGGAAGGGTCTCTGATGTAGCAGGCCATGGGGCTGGCAGCTCTGCTGATCACTTTTCCTTGGGTACTGCTGCACTGCCTGACTTGCTTCTGCCCCCCAGCCCGTCGCACGCACTGAGGCTGCTGGCACATAAAATCCAGTCCCCACAGGAGGTGGAAGCTCTCCATGCTCTCACAGTAAGTGCTTGCATCTGCCTGCAGAGACAGCAGGGAGCTGGAGGTAGAGTTTGGGGGTGCAGGCAGTGGAGCTGCCACTTCTCTGATGTCTGTCCCTTTTTAACGTTCCCTTGTAGAAGGAACACAGAACCCAGGCTGGGAGGGAGGGAGGGAGGAACTGCTGCTGCTTCTCCCCTCCTCGCTCTGCTGAGGTGTTTCAGTGCTCTGCAGCTCTTGCTGCTTGGCCTCTGGTCCCGCCACAGGGGCAGTGGCCTAAAGGTGATGGGGAGAACAGAGCAGATGGTCTTAAACATGCAGCTTAAGAAGGAGGGGCAAAGGCAAAGACAAGTTCTTGCCTCTCAGCTTTCTCACTACCTTATCTTTGTGGCCAGAGCACCAGAGAGTCCTGCTTAGTGTCACAGTGGCAAAGGTATTAAAAGCTGCCCAGGATCTGTGTGCACAGCTTCTGTTCAATGTTGTCTTCTCTGCAGGTGCTAGAGACCTGTGTGAACAACTGTGGGGAGAGATTTCACCATGCAATGGCCAAGTTCAGGTTTCTGAACGAGTTGATTAAAGTGCTCTCCCCAAAGGTAGGTGGCTGTGGTGGCACAGACATTGCACGCTGCTGATCTCCTGCTAGGCATGAAAACCTGGAATGGATCTCACCCAGAAGCAGGGCAGGATTCATTCTGTGCCTCTTTCTGTGCACAGCTTTGTCCTCTGCTGGGAGAGCTGGGGACTCGAGAGGAGCTTTAAATTGCTCTTGTGACCCCTCAGCCTATGGTCCTTTTGCCTTTTGGTGACTCACAGACCTTTGATGGGGGAAGTGGCAGAGGACAGAGGTGTCAGGAGCAGCCTAGAGCCTTTCCCATTTTTTCTGTCCTCAAACTTTGGTGCTTGGGTTGCTCTCCTTTCTGTCTGCTACCAGAGGTTAGGGTAGGTTTGGGTCCTGACCATGAGGCAAGGTCGGCTTAAATGGTGTCAGCAGGAACCAGACTTCAGCAGTCCCTTTGCAGCCCTTGCTCTACCATCACCAGGCAGTTTGGCATTTGTACAGCCCCTTGGGGCTTCTGCTGAGGTGTCCTGGAAGCCAGGCAGAGGACCCCAGCCCTCAGGAGTAGCAGGCCCAAGGAAGGGGAGGCTGGAAGGGCTGTGCTGTGCTGATACTCACCATAGATTCATTCTACATATTCAATATATTGACTCCTCCATTCTGTGGAGCACTTGGCCTCTGAGAGCCAGCAGTGCCTCCTGAGAAGAGAAGCAGCCATCAGCTCAGTTTGAGGGGCTCTGAGTGGATGTGCTGGCTCCCCAGACAGTGCCTCTCATGATGGCAAATGGAACCCTGTTTGATCAGAAGCTGCCTGAGCTGCACCCCTTGCTCCTCTATGCAGGAAACAGCAGGTCTGGAACTTTCTTACCCCCTTTCTGAGAAGATCAGGAATCAATTTCCCCTCCTGCACACATTTACCACTCCTTCAGGCTGCATTTTCCATGACATCACCTCGATGGCAGAGCTGCAAAAAGCTGGTTTCAGAGCAGTGTTTAACCAGCAGCAACCCCCCTCAGGCTGGGTAAAGGTGTCACAGTGAAGCAATGAAGTCTGAAGGATGTCTCACCAGTTTTGTATGCTCTTTGGATAGGTTTCATTCCCTGAGTTTAAAATGCTTCATGTTTTGGAGGTCTGGGTGGACTTTATCCTTCTTCCCACTCACTGCTCTTCTGATCACATTAATGAGATAAATCAAACCAGACAGATACTGAAGACAAGACAGAACAGTCACTTTGGTTTCTTGTGGTGCTGTTTTCATTTCCCCAGTTCTGGCTGGGGCAGTGCTGCTGTATGCAGTATGGCTGGTGAAGAGAAGTGTATACAGCCAAGCACTGAGCTGTCTTCACTGAAATAAGAGCAAATCTTCTCTGGGTTTTGGATTCAGTGACTGATTTGGGACATGGAGCTGCTGGAACCAGGCCAGAGGAAGCCACAAAGATGATCAGAAGCTGAAGACTTCTGTGGGGACAGGCTGGGAGAGTTGACACTGTTCATTCTGGAGAAGAGAAGGCTCCAGGGAGATCTTAGAGCAGCCTTCTGGTACCCAAAGGGGCTACAGGAGAGCAGGAGGGACTTTTGACAAGGGCTGGGAATGACAGGACAAGGGACAATGGCTTTGGGGTGGAAGAGGGGAGATTGAGACTGGAGATGTCCCAGTTTGGGGCCATGAGCAACCCAGGACTGGAGGACAGAAATGACTCCTTCTGAAGAGTAAGAACAAAGATACTGCACACTAATTGGAAGGTTAAAGAGAGATTCCATTTACAGAAGCATATATTCAAAAGGCAATCAGGTAGAATGAGTACATCCCAGAGAGGCTGTGGAGTCTCCTTCTCTGGAGCCTTTCAAGGGCTGTCTGGATATGTTCCCGTGTGACCTTAGCTAGACTGTGTGGTCTTGCTCTGGCAGGGGGGGTGGACTCAGTGATCTCTTTGGGTCCCTTCCAACCCCTGACATCCTGTGATCCACAAGCTAAGCTATCAGACTAAATCCATCTAGAATCCTCCACCCCTTCCACCCTCAGAAGGCCTGAGGGTAGGCTGAAACTGCCCTCTCCAGCAGGCTGCATGGCACAGCTCACAATCCCCTGCCAGCTAGAGGCCATCTCCCCCCTGCCAAACCATGAGATGAGAAAGGGACACTGCTCTTGCCAGGGAAAGGAGGTGAAGGGAGGAAAGGCAGGGAGGAGAAGGGAGGGACATCAGTCAGGCACTGCCTTAGGATCTATGATACTGGAAAGCAAAATAGAGTTAACAATATTACAATATCCTGGGACAACCAAGTCCAGCCCCAGGGAAGGGACTTCTTCCCTGTCGTTTTCTTAAGGGGACCTGGGAACCCTCAAACTACCACAGGAAAGAAGGAAGAAATTCTTTGCAGTGAGGGTAGGGAGACAGCACCACAGGTTGCCCAAGGAGGTTGTGGATGCCTCCTCCCTGGGGGTGTTCATGGCCAGGCTGGATGAGGACCTGAGCAACCTGGGCTGGTGGGAGGTGTCCCTGCCCATGCCAGGGCGTTGGAACTGGATGATCTGTAAGGTCCCTTCCAACCCAAACCATTCTGTGAATCTTTGAATCAGAGGTGGTTTGAAATGGGTTCAATCAGGTTGTCACTGCATGGTTCTGTCACTGCCCCCCAGCACTCCCTGCCTGTACAGCCCCAGCCAGACACAGCTGACAGCTCTGTGAGCAAAGTGTTAGGAGTCCTTTTGTTAATTGTTCTCTGCACACATCCAGCCTGGGGCCAGACCCAGCTGCTCTACCTGGCACTAATCCTTTGGATTCTGTATCTTAATTTTTTTTTCTTACTTTTTGTTTGGTTGGTTGGTTTTTGGTTTTTTTGTTCTCAGTACTATGGGACCTGGTCTTCAGAGCAAGTCAAGTCGAGGGTGACAGCAGTGGTGTTCAGTTGGACAGTCTGGTTTCCTCAGGAAGTGAAAATCCAGGATGCTTATCAGATGCTGAAGAAACAAGGTTTGGTTCTGTTATTTCAGTTTCCCTTTTAGCTCTGCAAGTCACAAGGTTTCAGACCACAGATAGCTGCCCTCTGGTTTGTGACTCAGCTCCTTCCATAAAATGCTGGGTGAGAAGCAGAGGACAGGGCCACCCTCACAGGGCTGTCAGGGGACTTCAGAGTGGATGGAGCTATTTGAAAGCAGCCTTACAGGGACAGAGCCCAAGTTGGCCTCGTGGCCTCTCTTCTCACAGAATTCACCTCTGCTCCATGGGGAAAAGGTGCAGGACAAACTCAGGGTGATCTCTGTCCTGGAATATGGACTGTGAGGGATGGGTTCAGGGAGACCCTAAGCCAGATTTTCCATCCATTTCATCATATTTCATGGCTTAATGGTTTTGTAAGCCAGAAATGTGTCCAATCACCCCTTCATATTCCAGGTAAGATGCTTCACAACTTAACTAAGACCACAGTGCTTCCTGGGGGAGTTCAGGCCAGTGAGGGAGCTTGCTAGATGCTTCCCACCAGGTTTGCTCTGTGCATCTTTGAGCATCAAAGGGCTTTGCCAGCCTTCCCCCAGGTCCTGCTGTGGAAATCTTCCTCACCTTCCTGCAGAGGCTGCTGCAGGCTGGGTGCTCCCTGTGGCACTGGTGGGTGCTGAGCAGGGGTGTTGGGTACCCTCCTGCCAGGCAGGTCTCAGCCATATTCTGTGTGGTTGCAAGCTGCTGTTCTAGCTGGAGCAGAGATGTCCACATGGTCAATGTTGGCATGAAGGGTTCTTTGGTTCTTGGCTGTGTATGTTTGGTGCTCTACACCTTATGGCCATACAGATTGTGGCACGAGGTTGGTGCTGGGGTGCTTCTATGGCAGTCCTGAGTGTCAGTGCTGGAGTGCTCCCAGTGCTCATGTGGCAGTCCTGAGTGCTTGGAGGTCGGTGCTGGAGTGCTTCCAGTGCTCCTGTGGCAGTCCTGAGTGCTTGGAGGTCAGTGCTGGAGTGCTCCCAGTGCTCCTGTGGCAGTCCTGAGTGTTGGGAGGTCGGTGCTGGAGTGCTCCCAGTGATCCTGTGGCAGTCCTGAGTGCTTGGAGGTCGGTGCTGGAGTGCTCCCAGTGCTCCTGTGGCAGTCCTGAGTGCTTGGAGGTCGGTGCTGGAGTGCTCCCAGTGCTCCTGTGGCAGTCCTGAGTGCTTGGAGGTCGGTGCTGGACTGCTCCCAGTGCTCCTGTGGCAGTCCTGAGTGCTTGGAGGTCGGTGCTGGAGTGCTCCCAGTGCTCCTGTGGCAGTCCTGAGTGCTTGGAGGTCGGTGCTGGAGTGCTCCCAGTGCTCCTGTGGCAGTCCTGAGTGCTTGGAGGTCGGTGCTGGACTGCTCCCAGTGCTCCTGTGGCAGTCCTGAGTGCTTGGAGGTCGGTGCTGGAGTGCTCCCAGTGCTCCTGTGGCAGTCCTGAGTGCTTGGAGGTCGGTGCTGGAGTGCTCCCAGTGCTCCTGTGGCAGTCCTGAGTGCTTGGAGGTCGGTGCTGGACTGCTCCCAGTGCTCCTGTGGCAGTCCTGAGTGCTTGGAGGTCGGTGCTGGAGTGCTCCCAGTGCTCCTGTGGCAGTCCTGAGTGCTTGGAGGTCGGTGCTGGAGTGCTCCCAGTGCTCCTGTGGCAGTCCTGAGTGCTTGGAGGTCGGTGCTGGAGTGCTCCCAGCGCTCCTGTGGCAGTCCTGAGTGCTTGGAGGTTGGTGCTGGAGTGCTCCCAGTGCTCTTTCTCTGGGAGAATTCACCCAGAGCTCAGCACGTGTGGGTTTTGCTTTCCACACTGAAAGTCTCCCTTGGCCTGTGCTCAGCTCAAGGGGGAAGGGAAGGATTGTAGTCTGGGGGTGTGCTGAGGCAACCCCTCGCTTCTCCTCCTCACTCTCCAAGGTTCTGGGGAGAGATGGAGGCAAGAGGTGCCAAAGCCAATGCATCCTTGAGCAGTGGTGTTTGGCAGCTCAGGGATCACTGAACAGATGCTGTTACCCATTCCAGGGATTGTAAAAGAAGACCCCAAATTGCCAGAAGACAAAATTTTACCTCCCCCTTCTCCAAGACCTCAGAATTCTATTTTTGACACAGATGAAGAGAAATCCAAGGTAAACCTCAGGGACTTCATGCCCACTCCCCCGTGCCCTCTGATTTGTGCTGCTGAGAACACAGCTCAGGTGGGTCTGGGGAACTCTTGGTGGTTCAGAGAGGTTATCTTCAGAATGATGCCTCAGGTGGGTCTGGGGAGCTCTTACTGGGTATCTTCAGAAAGCTGCCATCACTTCCTGCTGCACAGCAGGCAGAGAATTCTGTGATGCTTTGTCAGAAAGTTTTGCCTAGCAAAAAGTGCAGCTTTTCTAGAGAAACCCATCAGTCACTACAGAGCTCTCCCAAGGGAGGCTTTCCCAGGGTCTGACAGAGGTGCTGCAGAGCCAGAGAGGCCCAAACAAAGCATGTAGACAGCTGTGGGAAGCAGCAGTGTAACCTGGACTGGGCCCACGTGTTTCCAGGATTGTGACACCAGTGGGTGTCTCTCAGTGTCTGCTCCATATGCCTGGGGACACTGCTGCAGGCCTCTGCTCACTGCTGGCTGATTCTCTTTCCCCACAGCTTTTAGCAAGGCTCCTGAAGAGCAACAACTCAGAAGACCTGCAGGCTGCCAACTGCCTGATCAAGAGTATGGTTCAAGAGGTAGGAGCCCCAGGGGTCAGAACCTGTGTTTGCAGCCAGGCAGAGGGGGAGGGAGTTGGCAATTCCATTTCTGACAAGGGAGCCTCTGCAGTCACCCCCCCACAGTGCTGTCATCTTGCTGCTATCAAAGGGAGCAGCCAGAGGGGGTTGTGGATCCTCGCAGTGATTTGTCTCAGGTGAAGTGTTTGAGATGCCCCAGAGGAGGGATGGGTTTCAGTGCTGCTTACTCCAGCTTTGGTTTGCTTCCCTAAAATTTGCCATTGCCAGGAAGAGTGAGCATGTGCACCAGGGGCTGTGTGGTGGGACACCCCCACGGGAGTGGCAGCCTGGCTGCAGTGCTGAGAGCTTCCAGAAGAAAACTCAGTTCCCAGGTGGGGAACAGCCCCATCTGCACAGAGCTGCCTCTTCTCCTGCTGTGGACATCTGCCCTCTGAGACAACACCCCAGTTCCTGCATAGCCAGGAGGTCTGGCCTGGTTTGGTGAAATCCCTGCCTTTGTTTGGAGAGTACTGTTCTGTGCAGCAGAGCCACCAGCTCCCAGCTCTGATTCTGAGTATTACTCCTGCCAGTGGTGCACCTGCACCCTGCCCAGGGTGGCCTGAGAAGGGCAGGAGGCTTCCATCTACTCCCTTGGTGGGCTGGTGTGGTGCAGCCCTGATTCTAGGGTGTCTGCAGCTGTTCTGCCTTCTGCTTCCTTTGCTTGCAATGAGATTGGAGGAGAAAGGAGCTCCACCAACAAGTGTGCCCCAGAGTGTCCCTGCATCAGCCAAATCTTCATCTACTCTTCCTTCATTTTTCATCAAAGGAACAAGAGAAGTCAGCCAAGGTGTCCAGAAGAGTGAGCACCATCAGGGAGGTTTCTGAGGCGGTTCAGTGCATGGGGAAATTTCTGGAAGCCCATGAGAGACAGGAGTTACTCAGGCCTGACCAGGAGGCCCTCCAGGTGAATGCTTTTCTTCCTGCAGAAGAGGTTCTTCTGCCTATGACTGGGAGGACCCAGGGGAACAGGATTCAGGGGGCAGTTTCTGACCAGGTTATCTGCTCCTCTTCCTCCAACAGAGGCATTCCCCTGGGCCTGGGATGGGTGAGGTGGGTGCAATGGGATCTGACCAGAAAAGCTCAAAGCTGTGGATCCTTCAGCTTCTGATCACAGGGGTTTCTGTGATTGCCCTTTTTCTGCCCAGAGTTCACTGTTCTGCTCCAATCAGTGAGTTAGGAAATGTTTGATGTCACCAGCAGGGCTGTCAGGGCAGCTCTGTGGCCTCCAAACACCTGAAACTCCACGGCAGTTTAGAGTTAGCTGCTGCTGTAGATGGAAGAGACCTGACTTTCAGACTGAAAAAGTGTCTGCCTCTCTGCCTCCTTCCTCAAATACAAAGGAGAGAGCTGGAAGGAGCTTGCCATTGACTGCTGGTTGCAATGCTTCCCTCTGAGTGCTGAGTGAGCTCTTAACTCCTGGCTGCTTTTCCTTTTAACCTAAGTCATTTCACAGGGCTCTGTCTCACAGCTGTGTGTACAGTGGGGCTGATTGCTGAGGAGACACCAGCAAAGCTTCCGTGTTCCACTGCCTGCCCTCCAGGCCACTGTGGGTCTCTGAGAGTGCAGGAGCAGGCAGCACTGGCATCCTTTGTGTGGACCTGGGCAGAAAGTGCATCTTCCTCTTCTGGGGGTGGCTTTTCTCAGAGCTGATCGTGGAGACAGGGAAGGATGGGAGTTCGTGGGATCTCCTGAGCCATGATGTGAAATGTTTCCTTCCACAGACTCTGCTCCAGCATAGTGAGAAGCTCAGGCCACTGCTCTTCCGCCTCGCCAGTGAGGCAGTCGATGACGATGAGGCTCTAGGTAAGAGCCAGCACTGCCCTTGGACTTCTCCGGGGTCAGTTTCTGCCTTTGCTTTGATAAGTGGAGTGTGCCCTTCCACTTAGGCACCTGGCACCCTGCTGGCAAAGCTTCCCCCATTCCCCTTTAAAGCATGCCCATGTAAAGCATGCTTTAAAGCATGACACGACCCTCCCTCAGGCCTCCCCACATTTCACTTGAGGCCCAAAGTTAAACTGAATTCAGGCTCTTCCAGCAGAGGTGTTCTCCAGAGCTTTGGGAATTCTGATGTTTAGAAAGCTGATGGGTTTTGAGCTCTCTTCTCTCTCTTTTCTTCTCTTTCTTTTCTTTCTTTTTTTTTTTTTTTCCCTTGTTCTTCTTTTTTTGAGGTCTTCCCTCTACAGAGATTGATGTTCTCCCTGTCTATCAACACAGAAGGGAGAAAATTATTTTAATTTCTTAAGTAATATATTTAGGAGGGTCAGCAGCAGAACTTTTGGATTCCAGTTGTGAAATTGAGCCCCTCCCAGAGGACTCCATTTCAATCTTGGTTTAAGCAGCTGACTGAAGCAGTACTTTGCCGAATAAACCAACAACCTCAAGAGCTCAGCAGTGCCTCAGACCTTCCATTCAGCCAGGGCTCTTCAGCTGGGGAGGGGGAAGGGGGCTGGATTACAGACCAAGCACACTCAGAAAGCTTGTGGAGAACAACTACGTGTGTAAGAGATGGCAAGAGCTGAAGGGCTCAGAGGCAGTATTGGAGCTCAAAAGGATCTGGAGAAGGGAGAGGCCTGAAATGAGCAGACGTGCAAAAATGAACAAGTAGGCAGAGCCTGGGGCAGGCTGCTCCATCAGACTTTGCTCTAGATGCACTGTGCTGTCCTCAAGAGCACTGAGGAGAGTGGAGCTAACCCTTGTGTCACAACTAATTGGCTCCTCCTGTCTTGCAGCTGAGGTTCTGCAGGCCAGTGATGAGCTCACGCAGGCGCTTGGATGCTGCAGGCAACTTGTAGCCAGCCAGGAAAATGGTGGTGGAGGAGCTTCAGCCACTGGCTCTGCTGATGCACCAGGTCAGGAGCACCCTGCAGTGTTCTGCTCCTCCAGGTCATGTGTGAGTGGGGTCTGAAGGGGAAGAGCTTCCCAGAGGGTAAATGCGGAGACACCCCTGTAAGGCAGGGAAGCTGGCACATAACCACCACTTGCTGCTACATGGGGCTGGCAGAAAATACTCCTGGAGTTCTTTACCTCCTTGTCCTCTCGGGGTGCCCGTGCCCATAGCACACTGCCCCTTCCAGGAGGGCTCTCTCACCTCTCTGATCTTTCCAAAGCACTGCAGCCAGTCCCACGGCGCACGAAGAGCTACACACTGATCGACTTCTCTGAACTGGAGGGGACATCGCAGTGTCCTACAGCCCAGACGGGGAGCGGAGCCACCACCCGCCACCACAGCAGCACCAGCTCTGCCTGCCTGCTCCAGGAGCAGCTCCAGGCCTTAGGTTCGTAGCTGCAGTGCAGCACAGTGCCCCCTTGCTGCTGGGGTTTGTGGTGCTTAACACGGACAGCAGAACTTGGGCTCGAAGGTTGGTTCTTGGAGAAAGGAGACCCTTGGCAGCTGCTGCCATCTCCTCAAGGATGTGGTTTCCTTGTGGTGTTAGGCTGCAGTCTGACTGCTGCTGGACACAGAGGAAGAGCCCATGGCAAACCCTTCTTTTCTGTACCTGATCTGTGGCTTTTTGACATCCTTCTTAGGTCTCAGCGACTCTCCTGTTGCACAGAAGCCACCTGATTTTGGCTTGGCAGAGGTGAGTGATCCTCACCTACTTTAGTGCAAAGGCCACAAATCAGATGTGAGTCTTGACCTGGATTTCTGGGGCAGCCTTTTTGACTCCACTGTCTCTGAGGGGAAGCTGGGACCCTCCTGTTTTGAAATGAACTTACTGTGCAGTTTGCACCCAGACTAAACATTTGTGTCTCTAAGCAGTGTTGTTAACCCCAAGATCCTCAGTGGAGCAGGTCTGATTTTTGCTGTTGCTGTTCAGCAGGAACCAGAAGTGTTTCACTTTTTTGAGGCTGCTGCACACAACGGATATGGTGCTTCTCCAAGTGCTGTTCAGGCACTGGGACTGCAGGAGAGCTGGGAAGAGAGCTCTGCACAGAGGAGTGAGCTTCAGAGCCTGGCTGATCAGCTCTCTCCACCATCCCAGACCAAGCCATTGTCCTCGTAAGCAAAGTGCACCATACAGCCTGGCTTTGCAGATGGGGAATTCTGCTTTATAGCAGAGATTTAGGCAAAACTTTCAGCTCCAGCTAGCTGCTGAGGGCAAACTGTCCTGCCAGGCATCAGCTCTTGGACAGCAGTTAGGCCCCTGTTAATTGGACCATGTGGAATTGACTTCCAAGGGTCAGGAACTTGATGGAACAAATCCCAGAGCTCAGTGACATGGGAGTCTTGAGCTAAAGGAACAAAACCCTTACAGTCAGGTCCTTTCATACCCTGTAACTCAGAAAATGCTTTCCCAGCTTTCTTCAGCCTGTGCCAGTAGTTTCCAGGCCTTCAATGGAAGCCTAACAGGCTGTGAAACAAATACTCATCCACAGCTCTTCAGAGCAGGTGCCTATTACCCAGTCTGCCCACAACAGAAGTCAGGAAGGCGATGGCAGAGTCCCAGCTCCCTGGATTGTCTTTGTGCTAGAATTTACTGTAACCTCAGTAACTGAGCTCCAGAGAGTCTGTCCACAAGGAAAGGAGACTTCCAGAACCTTCAAACAAAGAGCCTGTCTTAAGAAAGCTGAAACAGCAGCTTCTTCCATGTGAAACAGACAGTTTTCACGTTTCTCAGGTGCTTTAGACTGCAGAGAGCTGAGGAACAGGGACCACAGACACAGCAGAGGACGGTATAACCCCATCAGCTCCCCAGTTAATGAAAGCTTTCTACATGCTTCTCTTTCCAGGGATTTGTCAGCAGTGAAATTGCCCTTTCCAGCTCTTCCAGAGAGGTCAAAGGCAGATACTTCGTCCTCCAGCTTAGGTTCCAAGCTGAAGCCTGCTGCCTCTTTGCATCCAGTTTCCCGCAGTGCTTCTCTGGAAAACCTTTTTGTCCCTTTAATTTCAATTACACTGAGTAAGTGTAATGATTTCTGCTTACTAAAGGCTTACTACAACAAAGGAGCAAGCCAAAGTGGCCTCAGCCTGTGTGAGCTGATTGGAGAAAACCCTATGAAGGCCTTGGTGTGTTTAAGAGTTTGAGCTAGAGATGGTGGAAGTGTCCTTGTCCTCCCAGCTCCACATTCAGGAGCTTCCTGCCCTGCCTCAGAGCAGGACAAGGATCTTGTTAGGAAGACTGCAGAGCCTCAACTCTTGCTCCTTTGGGAAGAGGACAGGGGCAGAGGCATTTTGACCTCACTTTTCTGCCTTCAGTCCCTGAAGTGAAGGATCGGAGGAGTTGGATGGAGATAGCCAGGGTGGGTTTAGCAGGCAGTGGTGATGAGAGGCTGCCTCATATATGCTGGAGTTGCTCCTTGTATCTGGGTTGGATTCATAGCTGACATCTGTCTGGCTTTTCAGATCTGAGCTTCTAGTCTCGCCACCTCTAGTGGAGAGACTCAGTCTCCTTTCTCTGCCTTTGAGAGCCTTTATGCTGCTTGGCCTGTGGATGTGCTGGGAGAAACAAAAGCTCTTTGTGTGTCTGCATTCTGCTGTCTCTTCTCTTGCCCTCAGAAGGGAGGGGGAGGGCCACGTGGTGTCTCTGATGCTCCTCTTGTCTCCAGCAGGTAGGATCTGCCCTCTTACTGTGTACGACAGGAATGGGTTCAAGGCTATGCTCCACTTCTCCAGAGACCCAGCTCCTGGCCGCCCTGATGTGCTGGTGATGGTGCTCTCCATGCTGAGCACAGCAGCTCAACCAATCCAGGACATAGTGTTCCAGGCTGCAGTCCCCGAGGTGAGAGGCCTGTGATGAGTAAGTGACACTACCTGAGGGTGTTGTGAGAAGGGTCACCATTTCTTGCTTAGGATTTGTCCTGCTCATTGGAAACTGCACGGGTTGCTTTCTCTGAACGGTGAAGCTGCTGTGTGCCTGGTGCCTGTTTCACAGAGTGTCCTCCTGGCCTTGTGACATCTAAAGAGGCCTCCAGATGTGGTGCTTTAGCCTCCTGGGTAAGGCCCTCCTGCCTCTGCTGTCCAGCATGGGATGGTCTGTCTATGAAGATCTGGATCATGTCTAGAGAAGGGCAACAAAGTTGGTGAAGGGTCTGGGGAACAGGTTTGGTGAGGAGCAGCTGAGGGAACAGGGAATGTTTAGTGTGGAGGAGGAGCAAGAGGAAACTTCATTGCTCTCTACAACTCCCTGAAAGGAGGTTGGAGCCAGGTGGGGTTGGTTTCTTCTCCCTAGCCTCAGGTGATAGGAGAAGGAATGGCCTGAAATTGTCAGGAAATTTAGGTTGGAGACTGAGAACAATTTCTCTCCTGTAGGAGTGATCAGGGATTGGAACACAGGCTGCCCAGGGAGGTTGTGGAGTCGTCATCCCTGGAAGGGGTTCAAGAAATGTGTGGCCTTGGCACTTGGGGACATGGTTTAAGGGCCATGGTGGTGCTGGGATGAAGGCTGGAGTTGATCTCAGAGGGCTTTTCCAACCCAAACCATTCTGTGATCATATAACCATGATCTGCCTCCAGGAGCAGGCTGTGAAAGGCAGAGTCCTCATGGAATGCCAGCAGCTGCCTGACCTCTCCTTGCCCAGCTCTGGTGATACCCAGTCCTTCTTCAGCTCAGACCAAGAAGTGCTGCTGTTGTTTTCTTTCAGCCCATGAAAATAAAGCTGCAGCCAGCATCAGGCTCTGCTCTGCCAGCCTTCAGCCCCCTGCTCCCACCTGCTCTGCTCTCTCAGGTCCTGCTGCTTGCCAACCCACAGAAGGTCTGCATGGTGCTGGAGCCTGCTGGGGGGTGCTGGAGGGGCACTTGGAGTGGGTGGGTGTTGGTGTGAAAGATGGAGAGAGTGCTTTTAGTGGGGAGGTGACTGGGGGGGGAAGATGTTTTTCCCACTGGAACAGCCTTCCAGACCTATCATCTGAAGGTCTTGAGTGGGCTGCAGGGACCTGCACAGTTCTGCTTCAGTCCACCTGCAGAGCTGGCTCCTGATGGACGCTGCAACTGCTTGTGTTTGCAGCTGGCAGAACATGAGGCTGCCCAAGGCCCAAGTGATGGGTGGCAGGTCTGCTGTATTGGTCAGTCATGATGAGACTGGAGATGAAGTGTAAGGACTTCTGTTGTGGAGAAGGTTGGCCAGGCCTAAGTTGCCAAGCATGGCCTTGTAAAGGTCTCCCAGTTGCTCCTGACTCTTATGAAGCTCTAGGTCTTGTTCTGTGCAGAGTTTCTACACAGCTGAAACATCTCTCCCCTTTCAGAGGGTGATTCACTGCAGCAAGGCTGTAAAGGGGAGAGGCTGAAGTGTCCCAGGAATCAGAAGCCATGATGTGTCCCTATCTCTTCTCCCTTCTCTCCCAGGATCCCATCCGACTGAGGTACCAGCTGGCATTCACACAGGGCCTGCAGCCCTTCAGCGAGGTGGGAGAGGTGTCCAGCTTCCCAGAAGCAGAGCTCTGGGGCAGGAGCTGAAGTTCAACAGGCTTGCACACTCTTGTCATGCCTCACTGGTGGAGGAGAAAGAGGAACTGTGCTGGCCTGGACTCCACCATGGCTCCTTTCCTCAGGATCTGCCATCTTCCTTCCTTTTGGTTTCTGCACAGGTGTCAGGCAGAAGGAATCTCAACTAGGCTGTTCTCCTATGGCCTCTCTATAGCCAACTCTGTCTATAGGACATTGCTGCAGAGCCCAGGGACCCTTAATGCTTCTTCCTTCCAAGTGTTTCCTGCTGCTTTCTGGGCCAATGCTTCCTCTCCCGTTACCTCTTCTTGCATTAAAAAAAAAAAAAGACAAGACAAACCCTCCCAGAAATTTGCTTGGATCCAGGCAGGATCTTCCAGGGGCCAACCCCCCTGGCTTCACTGGACCCCTTATGGGGAGAGCAAGGCTATGACTTGGGCTAGTAGCTGGGCTACTTGGGCCTCAGGTTTACAGTGAAAGGCACAAAGTGAAGAGAGTAAGCAGGGGAAGGGCTTTGGGACCAGGTTCTGAGAAAATGCCACTGGAGGTCACCAGATCATCCATGGCCAAAACCCACAGCTCATCTGGCACCCTCCCTTGGGCTCTTCAGTGCTTGGGATGGTTCTAGAGTTTCTTGTCCTCAAAGCACCTCTTGCACATGAGCTGGATGCCTCTGGTGACCACAGGACACCACGGTTGGTCCGAGACCTGACTCTACGCTAAGCCCTTGTACTGGGTGAGAACTGAGTTACTTTATTGCCTCGTGTCACCGGAATAGGCCCAGTGAGCAACGAGGAGGGTGTAGTGGAGTCTCGGCGGACCTTACACTCTCCCTTCCTCCCGGCTCCAACGGTCATTTCAGTACAAGTTTGCCCCGCACTGGATTCACTCGCTCGTTGTCCGCAGATCCCGCCGAGGCCTTTCAATCGGCTTGGCAGTCAGGCCGCTCCGGGCGGAACTGAGGTCTCCGTTCCGCGGGGCCAGCCGAGCTTTCCCGCCGCCACCGGCCCTGCCCAGTCATGGCCACTCGCGCCGTGGTCTGTCCTACGTGTACAGTGGCCGTGAGTGCCCCGGCGCAGGGTCTGCGCTGGCCGTGAAGCGCCATGACCGGCAATGACGCGCCGCGGGTACGGCGGCCGGTAGGGCTCTGCTACGGGGGCCGATAGGGGCCCGTCGGCGCGTTTCCGGGTTCGCTGCGCAGCAGGTGCCGCCGTGGCCGGTCTGTCCCTGCGGCTTGCGGGCCCGGGGCCGGGCGGCAGCGATGGATTTCTCGCGGTTCCTGTCGGATGACTTCGAGGTGAAGAGCTGGGTGAACGCAGCCTTCCGGGCCGTGCAGCAGGAGGCCCCGGGCAAGGTGGATGCCCACGCCGCTACCCTGGTGATGAAGCTGCAGCTCTTCATCCAGGAGGTCAACAACGCCGTGGAGGGTAAGGCGGGCGGTGGGGTCGGGGTCGGGATCCCCGGGGGCGTCTCTTCGTTGACCCATGAACGTGTCAGGCAGGATCCGGTGGGTGGATTCGTTCCATTCCTCTCGCAGTACTGGTGTGCTGCTGGTGTGTCCTGAGAGGTGTTCCGTACGCTGGGAAACAGCTGCCCCGGCCGGGGGAGGTTTAGATTAGACTTGAGGAACAATTTCTTCCACTTGAGGGCCGTCAAGCTCTGTCTCAGTCTTCTCAGGGCAGTGGTAGAGTCCCTATCCCTGGAGCAGTTTCAAAGCTGTATAGATGTGGAGCTAAGAGCCATGGTTTAGTGGTGACCTGGCAGTGCTGGGGTAAGGGCTGGACTTCAGGATCTTAAAGGGCTTTTCCAACATGAAAAATAAAACACACATTTGAAGCTTAAAGGTCCAACTGAAGTTCCATTGTTAGGTGTTTTCATTATTGTTTTTTGGGCGTTTTAAGTGTTAGATATTAATATATAAGACTTTTGAAAAATCTCTCACTTTCCTGCAAGGCTCCTCAGTGTCCCCCATGGTGTTCCCACAGAAACAAGCCATCAGGCTCTCCAGAACATGCCCAGAGTCCTTCGGGAAGTGGAAGTCTTGAAGCAGGAGGCGACATTCCTGAAGGAGCAAATGACCCTTGTGAAAGAAGACATCCAAAAATTCGAGGAAGACACAGCCCAGTCAATGCAGGTGGGGCCTCAGCTTGCTTTGGGTTCACCTGCACCTTGTGAAGTTTTGGTCTCTAGGCCCGTTTGTAATAAACAATCTCATGAAGTCAAGGCAGACTAAACCACTTCTTTTAACATTAAAATAGTGAGGAGTTGTGACATAGACCAGGGCAACCTGCATTTCCTTCAGGGCAGCCCATCAGGTTTCACTTCAGAGTTGCTGTCACCTAGCTGGGGCTGCTGATTTCTGCACAGATTTCTGCCTGTTGGTAGCTGGGGTGTGTAGCAAAATGCATACTGGAAGTCCAAATCCAGAATTCAAGCTAAGCTTTAGTTGTTTGCTTTTGGAAGTTGGCTTAACATCTCAAGCTTTGTCAACCACTTCTTTCCTCCTTATAACGGCCTGATCTTTTCACTCAATTTCTAAAATCCAAGCCTGAAATACCTCCCATATTCTGAGTTTGTACAGCAAGCAGCTTCTAGGTCAACATGCAGCGTGAGTTATGCTTTTTCTTCAGGTGCTGGTGGAGATAGATCGAGTGAAATCCAGGATGCAGCTGGCTGCTGAGTCACTTCAGGAAGCAGACAAATGGAGCACGCTGAGCGCAGACATTGAGGAGACCCTGAAGACACAGGTGGTTACTATGGTGTTCCTCTGGGGCTTCAGCCTTCAGCTTCCCAGAGAACCCTCATTTCAAAGTGGGCCTGGGAAGGGCCTCCTGTGAGATGGCATTATGAGATACTAGAGCAGGTTACCCAGGGAGGTTGTGGCTGCCCATGGCAAGAGGGTTGGAACTGGATGATCTCTGAGGTCCTTTCCAACGCAAGCCGTCTGTGAACAGGGCAGTGCCGGTTTGTGAGGCTGCGTGGTGAGGTGTTGCTGTCCCTGCTGCAGGACGTGGCTGTGATCTCAGCCAAGCTGACAAGCATGCAGAGCAGCCTGGCCATGCTGGTGGACACCCCTGACTACTCAGAGAAGTGTGTGCACCTGGAGGCGCTGAAGAACCGGCTGGAGGCCATGGCCAGCCCGCAGATTGTGGCTGCTTTCAACTCCCAGGCCGTAGGTCAGTAACTTTGTGTGTTGCTCTCAATGCAGATTTTGCTGACTTTAGAAGTTGGTTGGGGTCTGTGGTGGGGGTTGTGTGCCCTGTGCTCCTTCTGGTGCAGCCAGGTGCCATGAGCAGTTGCCTGCACTCCAGGGCATCCTTGATCTTCCTGCAGTTTGAACCTGTGGCCGCTATGGAAACAGGGAAAAACGTGAGCTAGTCTTGTGGGCTGTGTAGATGTGTGACATGGAGGAGCTGAGACAATGCTCCTGCTGTCATACTTTAGCTATGCCATGGGTGCTCTGCAAGCATGGGAAGTGCTGCTTCAGTAAGCAGGAGGCTTCTGGTTTTGCATTATCAGAGTGCTGCTGGGCATTTCTGTTCCTGCCTGGGTTATAATCAAGATGAAAATTGGTTTGGAAAGGCTCTGATTCCTCACTGCCCTGTAAAAGCTGATTTATAAACACTCCTCTAGAAAATACAACTCCTTGGGCTGTTTCTTGTGCTCTTCCTTCCCTTCCCTACTGTCACAGCATTTCTGAAAAATGCTCGTTGTGGTCGTTGCTTCTCATCTGAGAGCATCTCAAGGTCCCAGTGAGGATCTGGGGCTGCTCCTGCTGCCCAGGAGTCTATAGTTCTTGTCCATGTCCATCTGAGGGCACAGTACAGCAGAGACTGAGCAGCTGGAGGAAGCAGAGGAGGGAAGAGCTCTGTGCTGTGCTTCTAACAGAGGTGCTCACTTCTCTGCACAGATCTCTCTCTCTTCTGTGTTGCTCTTCTGGCTTTTCTTCTTTGCAGAGCTTCCTTGGCACTGCTCATCACCTTCACAGCAGGTCTCACAGCTTTTTTCTGCTGTCCCAGTGCCCTGCCCTTTACAGACAAGGCAAAGGAAATATTTTGGGACATTCCTTTACTGTGTGAGTTCACCAAATGAACCCCAGAGGTTCAGGAGGGCTGATGGCAGCAGGACTGCTGAAGGAGGCCCTTTGCTGGGGCATTCACAGTCATTCACTTCCAGCACTGTTTGCGTCTCTGTGAAAGTCTGGTCTGGACAGGTGACCTGGGCTTTTTTTGCCACTGAAGAGAGTTGCTCTGCTTACTGTGAAGTTGTGTTTTGTCTTGAGTCCAGCTCCTGTAAATGTAGTACAGGTCCCTGGACATGTACCCAAAGAGGCTGTTGGGTGACTGCCACTGCTGGAGGGCACTTCAGGTTACCAGGTGTGCTGGTTCCTGGGTGCTGTTTGCTGAAATCATGTCCCATTCCTAATTTCTCTAACTCCAGGTGTATTTTGTGGATAGTTCTTGCAGTACAAACCAGACTCTTGAGGAGCCTGGCTTTCAGAGCTTTGTGTCAGAGGTGTACCATTAGTCACCTCAAGTGGTGAAAGCAAGGCTAAGGACTTCATGGGGTGTGTTTTGTAGGTAGCAGCTTGTTTCTGGCAAATAATTCTTTCCTTCTACGAAATGCTCTGCTTCATCTGGCTTGAGTACTAAATTTTCTGGTTAAGAAGTTGAATTTGGGAAGTTGAATCCCTTCCTGTGAGCTCCTGTTCATGTCTGAGAGTGGGCTTAAGGTGGCTGCACTCCTCTGTGAGCAGACAAGCAAACAAGAGTTGACAGTGTGTCCTGTACAGGCCCACTGTGCATTCTCTCCCAAGAGAAGAATTCTCTTGCTCAGGCTCAGGGCTCACCCTCAGCTTTCAGTCTGTTAACTGCCTGTTATCTTTTTTTGTTCAGAGCAGGCAAAAACCTTTGTCAAAGTCTTCACTGAAATCGATCGGATGCCCCAGCTGCTGGCTTACTACTATAAGTGTCACAAGGTCAGTGCCGTGGGAACCCCTGCATGTGGGGAATGCAGGCTGGAATTCTTCCTTGGCCTGGGCTGCAGAGGGAGCTGCTGCATCGTGTTTTACCTTCCCTCCTGGGAGGAGGATGGGACATTCTCTTCTCCAGGTTTCGTTCTCTGACTTCTCTTTCTGGCTCTGAACAGCCTTGGTGACTCCCAGGGAGTGATTCCTTGTTCAGGGCTTTGTATCCCTCCTGCAGCAGACACAGGAGAGCTGAGTGCTGCTTCTCTGTGCCTTCTGCTTTTGCTTTGCTTTTCTTGGATGTGACTGTGTCAGCAATAACTTCACTGCTGCAGCTTGCCAGCTGCTGCCTTCTGTAAACTCTTTTCAGGTAAGATTAAAAGTTGGAATTCCAGACAGTTCTGGAGCCATAACCTGATCCTCACATTTCGTGACTGTGACTTTTGAGGATTAAGTTCAAGGCTGGGGCTTGCCAAGTATTTCAGCTATGATGTGGAGGTATCAGTTACAGTCTCATTTTATGAGTAAAATACCAATGTTAATTAAATCTTTGACTTGTGTGAGAAGCCTCCAGCTTCCTGCTGCAAGCCCTTTCCTTCTGTGCTGCTGAATGACAGCGGAATGCTATGCTGAGAGGTGGGCGAGGAGCAAGGGTGGACAGTGTGCTGTAGCCAAAGTGCTTTGCATGGGGAGTCCCTGGTATGGCAGGGTGGGAGCCAGCTCTGTGTGCTGCGTGCTGCTGCTTCTCCTCTCAAGATGGTTCTTTTCACCCCCACAGGTGCAGCTGGTAGCAGCGTGGCAGGACCTGTGCCAGAGTGACTTGAGCCTCAATCACCAGCTGACTGAGCTGTATGACACCCTCCTTGGCAGCTGGCACTCACAGCTGCAATGGGCCACACAGGTGCAGTGACTGTTTGGTACTGATGTAGGGGTGGGAGACACTGAGCAGACCCTTCCAGATTGTTACAGAGCTGAGAGCAGCTCCTCAGTGCTCAGTCTTTGTGCCTTAGCAGTGCAAGGCAGGGCTTGCAGCCTGCTTTGTCTCATGTCCAGCTCCCCCAGACAAGGTTTTGTTTCTGCTGCTCTTCCACCAGAAAGGTTGCTGTGTTATTGCTATTAAAGCTGCTCTATCACTTTCATCTCTATCTTAAGTTAAATCTAATTTGTTGGTGTTGCAAATGTGTTCTGTTGCAAGACATTTGAAATGCCCGAACTGCTTTATCACATGGCCTGGAGGAAACCCTCAAGGTCATCTTGGACTGATCCATGTCACTCTGTGTAAGATATCTGAGGGCTTCTGCTGTCATGCCTTGCAGTCTGTGTGCTTGTTTGTCCTGCCAAAAATAGCACAGGACCCAAACCAGTTATTGTCTTGTAGTGAAATGAAGAAATCAGTTCAGTTGAACCTGTAAGAGGTTTTCATCCATGAAGGGTAAGAGATTCTTATCTTCATATGCAGCCTGGTGCAGGCACCAGGCCTGTGCTGCAGAGGAGTTCAGGGTTTCCTTGAAATGTATTTTTTCTGCTAATGGTTTGATGTGAGTCGCAGGTCAGATGGCAATTTACATTTCAGCAGAGATTCTTTGCACTGGGAGTTGTGGGAGCCAAGAGGCACGTGGGGCAGAGCTCATGGCACTCAGTCTCTTGCGCCTCGTCTGCTCTCTGAAGAATTCCTGGGCCTTTTCACCACGATCCCAGCTGGCAAAGCAAACAAATGAGAAGAGCTGACAAAAAAAAGCCACAGCAGAAGGCTGTAACACATTTGGTACTAATGGAGTTGTGTGGTGCCTGTAGATAAAGGTTCCCAGCTGGTTGCAGTCTCTCTGGCCTCCCTGGTGCTGACCTCTGCCCACCTGAGCAGCCACTGGGCTCAGGCTGCAGCAGCAGCTCTACAGAAGAGTGTCTTTGTGTTTTACCAGTGGAGGTGTCTTTTCCAACACTCCTTTGTAACCCAAGTGGCCTGCTTTAGAGGTTTCCACAGTGCTGCAGTGCCTGTCTTCTGCTGAATTCAGCTTTGTACCTGTTCTCTATCTTCTAGTTATTTGGTTGCTGTATTCAGAGCAGTGAGTTGGTACCAACCTAGACCTTTGTAAGCAGGCTGTCCTGTCTGCTGGGACAGGGAGATTCTTGCCCTCTTACCAGACCTCTTTTGGATCTTGTGAGGTTTTTCAGATTTGATTTTGTTCCTTTTTGGGACCTCCTGTTATCTGAGGACCTATTAGTGCACAAAATGTCATCTCCTTGATCTGTACATCACCGTAGGTAGTTATAGACTACCTACAGACTCTTTAACAGAAAGAAGCACAAACCTAGCAGTTTTCCCTGCTGGGCATCATAAAGTCCAGGTGAGGCTGCTGCTGCTTCCTCTCCCAACTTTGACTCTCTGTCTCTCTGCTGACACCTGCAAACCTGTTTGTCCTGCCTCTTCTGTCCCTTGGTTTGAGCAGCCCGGGTCTCTGTGGCAAGGTGATAAGGGAGGCTGCAGTGACCATGACTGCCCCAGGATGGGTGCTGCTTGGGCAGGCTGCTTCTGCTAGCAGGGCAGCAGCTGAAGGGCTAAAGGAGGTGCCAGTCTCTGGACAGACAGACTGACAGATGTGCTGAGGGACTTGGTTTAGCACCAGACTTGGTAGAGTTGGAGAATGGTTTAAAGGTCTATGATTCCAGGACCTGCTCAGTCTGGAGTGGGGCAAGCTTTTGAGACAGGGAGATGTAGTTTGGTGGTGCTCTCTGGAAGCTACTGCCTGGGCTGAGGTAATGTGCTTTGCTAGGAGCCTTTTTGCTACCACAGGTTTTCAAGAACCCCCATGAAATTGTGACTGTGCTGCTGATCCAAACTCTGGGAGCGTTGGTGCCTTCCATCCCTGTCTGCCTCAGCACTGCCCTGGAGAGAACAGGCCAAGAAACCAAGCTGAGCAAGCTGCTGGAGCTCTACAGTGCCACCACCCACTTCGCCAGAGGGCTGGAAGTAGCCATGCTGCCAAACCTGAGTAAGGCCCTGCCCTGCAGCTTGTCTTTCTGTCCTCTCAGCAACTCTGCAGAACTCCACTGGGGGGTTTTGTTCAGCTCTACATGGCAGGAGCGATTCTCTCTGCAGTGCTGACCAGTGAGGTGGTGTCTGCCCCTCTGTGTATCTCACACTGCAGGTACTGGCACAGCGCTGGAGGAGCTGGCTGGAGCAGGCCCCTTCTGAGCACACTTGCTGTCAAGGGTAAATAGTACCTAGCACTCTGCCTTTTACAGGCACTACTCTTTCTTGTAACAGATGAGGAAATATCTCTTGGGAAGCTACCTGTGGAACCCATTGTGAGGGATTACAAAGCATAAAAGTTGAGAAGTTTCCTGGAATAAAGTCACACCTTGCTGAACAAGAGGAGACCAGCCTGAGAGCTGCGGCCCTGGGATGCTTTTCTTTGTGGCTTTTGTTTCAGCCACGTGAAAACTCAGGGCCAGGGATTCCTTCTTGACCCTTGGTAGTTCATTCCCTAGCAGCATCCTTGGTGTTGGGCTCAAGATGTAACCTGTGCTTTCCTTACCCCGCAATGTTTGTCTTCTCATTTTGGTCATGGCTTGATGAATAATTCCCACAAACCACAAAGCAGGGAGGTGCTATGTTTACACAGCTTTCTGCCTGACTTGAGCTGTTGGCTATTTATAGTCCTTTATTAATCTGGAACGTCCCTTTCAAAGACCAGGGCACGAGAAAATCCTGAATTAACTCTAATGGAGCATTCCTAATGCTGTTTCCTGCCTTTGGTTCCTCATAATGTTGTGTAGAGCTATTGAAATCCTGATTCTTCCTTGATTGTGGAAATGATGATTTCTGGGCAATCTCTGAGTGTGTCTCTGTGTCTGGTTTTGTGGATGCTGTGACAGCAGGCTCCTGCCAGCCATTCCCTGGTCTTGGCTTAGCTTCATTTGTGGTTTGTTATAGAAATGATTAAAGAGGACTTGGAAAAACCCTGTCAAATTGTGGCAGTGCTGCTCCACTATTAGCTGAGTGTGTCAAAAAAACAATCAAAAACCTGATTTCCCTCTCTTTTGTGTGGGGGAAGATATTTGGGAAGAGAAGCATCTCAAGAATGGGAAGGCTGAGTGAGTAAGCAGAGCAGAGACAAACCAGTTCCTATGTGTGTGGATGTGAGGGGAGGCTTCAATTATGATTCAGAGGATAATTCAGGTTGGAAGGGACATCAGGAGATGGTCTAGTCCAACCTCCTGCTCCAAGCAATGTCTGCTGTGAGCTCAGACCATGTTACTCAGGCATGGAGCCTGGGTATATTCACAGGCTGTAAACCACCTGCTCCATGGCTTGGCTGTCCTTGGGCTGTAAAGGTTTGCTGCTAGTCTGTGTTTGGCAAAGCTTCTTGCTAACAGCTGGTGGTGGACAGTTCTGATTTGAGGAGTTCAGACCTGCTCTGAGTTTGGGTTTGTAGCTCCATGCTCGGCACCATGGCACTGAAATGCCACCTTCATGGTCCACTTTCAGCTCTGGCTGGTGGAGCCCATGGGGGTGGCAGTGGTGGGTGAATTGAGTTGGTGTCAGGTGTTTAAAACATGACCCAGGCTTTGTGATAAACGAGGCTGTTGAAGCTGTGGCAATGAAGTGTTTTACTTCTCCAGTGGTTTCAGTACTTGCCTTTTGCTGTAGGTTGGAAAGTTGCACAGCTGTTTGTCAGCCAGGTTGTGTGGGAGCAGTGAGTGATCATTTTCTTGAGGCAGTTGTTGAGGTGGAACATCTTGGGTTTAGGAAGCAGGCAGAGATAATAACCTTGGTATTGAAAAATATCTGTTGAGACTGATTGCTTCTGGGCCACCTTCCAAACCTGTGTGGGCAGTGTGCTCTAACTGCACAGCTACTGCTTGGAGGAAGGGTTGTAGTAGCATGTTCACCTATTTGTAAACTAAACATCTGATTCCTTACAGAGGAACAGAACCTGGTGAAAGTGACAGAACTGGTGGATGCAGTCTATGGTCCATACAAGCCCTACCAACTCGAGTATGGAGACCTGGAAGAAGAGAATCTCCTCATCCAGATCAGTGCAGTGCCCTTGGTAATGTCCCAGTCATTGTTCAGCCACACAAGGAGAGGCTTGGAGCTTCTCCTAAGAACAGGGGTCTGTGCCCTGGTTGTTGCACTCATTCCCCCAGACTTTGGTCCTGTGTCCTCTCTGCAGAGTATTTTGTGCTGTTTGTTGTTTTGTTTTTTAAGAAATCGTTTCAGCAGCCCCATCAGGTTAGCAGTCCCTTCCTCCTTCTCCCAGTGGCCTGCATGCTGTGGATCTGCTGGAGAATTTAACAAAATATGCCTGGCACAGAATCCTCGAATGGGTTGGCTTGGAAGGGACCTTAAAGATCATCCAGTGTCAACCCCTTGTCCTGGGCAAAGACACCTCCAATTAGATTAGGTTGCTCAAGGGCCTTGTCCAACCTGACCCTGAACACTTCTACGCTTGGAGCGCCTGGGCAACCTGTTACTGTGCCTCTCCGCACTGGTGGGGAAGAATTTCCTCCTAATGTCCAATCTCAATCCAGCTTCTCCCAGTTGCAAGCCTTCACTCCTTGGCCTGTCACTCCATCCCTTTGTACAAAGTCCCTCCCTAGCTCTTCTGGAGCCCCCTTCAAATCCTGGAAGGCTGTTTTAAGGTCTCCCTGGAACCTTCTCTTCTGCAGGTGAAGAAGAGCCTGCTTCAGGTTCAATAGGATTCATCAGGAACAGGATCTGGGGGAGGAGAGCCCTTTCTGTAGGCTCTGGTGCCAGCAGCAGTGCTTTCCCTTGCAGCCCTGGTAAACAGAGGCTTTGGCTGCCTGTCTTTGGGTAACAGCCACTGCGCAGGAGGGTGGAAGCTTTGTTCTGCCTTGAGTGTTTCACAAGACCGGAGGATACTGAGAGAAGGATGTGTTGCACAAGATGTCTTTTCTCTCTGGAAGAGGAATCAGACTGAACTTTGTCATTGTTGTTATTTAGGAGCATGGTGAAGTGATTGACTGTGTCCAAGAACTGAACCACTCAGTCAGCAAACTCTTCAGCTTGGCCTCTGGAGCCATCGACAACTGCATTCAGCTGACTGATGGCCTGGGAGCATGTGGGCTCCTCAAGGCCCTGAAGGCTCTCTTCACAAAGTAAGGTGCTTGTAGACTCTGCTGCCTTATCCTAAGGAAGCAACAAGGCAGCCTGTGGGCACAGTGACTTTGTGCATGAAAAACTGAGGACAGAAAGTATCTGTGAGCAGCTGTGATACTGATGACCTCTCACCGCTTCATCCAGGCAGGGTCTGTTTTCTAGGGGAAAGTGGAAGCTCTGATGGCTACATCAAAGAATTTTCTCAGCTGTTTACTACTTGGGCTGAGTGTTCATTTTTAATAAGTACTCTTGGAGGCAGAAATGCTTCCCAAACCAGGGTAAGCCAAAGACAGATGAGGCTCATGAAAGCAGATCCCAGTGGGGAGATGCTGGGACAAGTGACCTCGCCTTCAGAATTTACCTGTAAGTGCAAGATGCTCCAGTGAGTGGGGTTCACTCTAAGTTCTTGTCTTAAATCCTGACTGCCAGCCTGCTCAGGTGGCATTCCAGTACTGGCTGCCTCCTTATTCTTTCCTGATACCAAAAGAGCTTCTCACAAGTTATAAATCAAGCTGCTCCCACACTGCCCTGTGGGAAGGGGGAAGCGGGAAGCTGAGTGCTCTGAGCTGTGAGCTTTATAGGCAATTACAGCCTGAATGCCTCCAGCTTATGTGCATTATCTTAAAAAAAGCAGGGGTAGAAAACAAAATGTTCTCCTTTTTATCCATGTTCTCATCTGGGGAGTAGCTGGGAAAACAAATTCATGAGATTATTGTCACCATGTTCCTGGAGTAAGGGCCAGGTGATGGAGTAGCAGTGATCCCATAAACCTTTTTCTGGTCTTTCCTAGGAGATGTGATTAGTGCTAGCAATACCACCTTACTCACACCTTCTGCTATGAGTGGAGAGGTCCTAGTATCTACTGTGCAACCAAGTGAAGTGCACACAATGCCTGCTGCTCTAGGGTGTCTCCATGTCTCAGCTTGAGAGGGCTGTGGATGATCAGTTCTGCACATCCCTATGTCTGGGCTGCGACAGGAGTGTCTCTTGTGGACCCTTTCCCTTGTAATGTTTCTGGTTCTTGTTTGGCCCTGGTAGAGACTAAGTGAGCAAGCTGCAGAAGTGCTGCTCTCCAGCCTGTTCTCTTATGCTGCTGCTGGTCTCTTCTCCACTCCTCATGACAGGTACACCTCTGACTTCACAAACACTTTGCAGTCTATACGGAAGAAATGCAAACTGGATGATGTCCTCTCAGAGTCCCTTTTCCAGGAGGACTGGACTGCGTTCCAAAACTCTGTCCGGTAAGGGGGATTCTTTTTTACCTGACCCAGAACTCATTTTTGTATCCAAGGGGAAAGGAAATGACTTGGGGTCGCTTTACACAAAGGTCTTGGTGCAGAATGCAGAGCTCCACTCAGTTGCAGTGCCACTGGGAGCATTGCTGTTGCAGCCTGGGTTTCAGGTTGCTGCTGGCACAGTGAGTGCTGGGAGGCTTCCCACTCTGTCTGGAGCAAGGCTGCATGTTATTGTCACCTGAAACCTGGGAAAGAACAACCCCAGGTATCACTGTAGCTTGGGGACTGACCTGTTGGAAGGCAGCAAAGGAGAAAAGGATCTGGGGGTCCTAGTGGATGAGAGGTTGACCATGAGCCAGCAACGTGCTCTTGTGGCCAGGAGAGCCGAGGCCATTCTGGGGTGTATTAGAAGGGCTGTGGTTAGTAGATCTAGAGAGTTCTCCTGCCCCTCTACTCTGCCCTGGTGAGGCTGCATCTGGAGTACTGTGTCCCGTGCTGGCCTTCCAGTTTAAGATGGACATAGAGCTGCTTGATAGTCCAGTACAGAGCCACAGAGATGACTAAGGGAATGGAACATCTCTGTTACAAGGAGAGACTGAGGGAGCTGGGGCTCTTTAGCTTGGAGAGGAGCTTTTTCTGGTGACACTGAGCTGGCCTTAGCCATAATGTCGAGAAGCAGCCTGCAGATGAGGCTGGTGGGCAACAAAAGGCAGTTATCAGAAGAGTAGGGTGCAGAGCTAACTCCTGACAGAAGTGTCCCCTGTGGACTGTGGTTTAGTTGTGGCAGTCTGTGATGACTTGACACGTGTCTGAGATGGATTGTTGGGGGGGGGGGGCTGGGGTTATCTGCTTCCAATCTCACATGTTGTTGTTTCATTCTTTCCCAGGATAATTACTACTTGTGGTGAGCTCCTTCGTCAGTGTGGAGACTTTGAGCAGCAACTGGCCAACAGGTGAGCACCACTGCCCTTAATTCATGAGCTGTCAGTACCAAGCTGGAGGAAAACAAAACCTGAGGCACTTTGGTTGCGTAGAGCATGAAGGGAACGCAGAGTCACTGCCCCTCCTCATCCTCTGAAACGTCAGAGACAGGTCACAAACTGTCCCACTCGGTCCTGTGCCCCGAGACAGTTGCAGGAATCCTTTTCCTTGGACACTCAGCTGGCTGTGAACTGGACTGCCAGGCTGGGGGCAGGCAGGAATTTTCCACCGGATCCTCACCCCCTCTGTGGCAGGGGACATGAATCATTTGCTGTAGTGACTCTAGGCGTGCCCTAGCTGATCGATTCTTTGTAACCTGAGGAGCGCTGAGCACAGGCAGCGCAAGGATCTTTTGTTGCTTGTCAGCAGAGCACGGCTCAACCTCCTTTGCCTTGAAAAACTTTGGTGGGACTTGAGAGCCTGTGCTCTGGACAGGGCACAGTGGCCTGCAGTGCCCCCGAGGCTGGGCTTGTTGCATGTGCTGCATGTTGTGGGAGCACGATCCTCCCTCCTTCAGCTCAGTATTTGTGCTGTTGCACAGTTGACCTGAGAGCTGGCTGTTAGCAGTGTCTGCCCCCAGTGAATGCTCCCTCCCTCGAAGTGACACAAAGTGATTTCTGTATATTTTTTTGCAGGATTTTATCCACTGCTGGGAAGTATCTCTCAGATTCCTACAGCCCTTGTAGCTTTTCTGGCTTCCAGGATGCCAGCTCTGCAGAAAAGAAGAGCTCAGTGAGGAATCCCTGGCAGGAATACAATTATCTTCTGAAGGAGAACCCCTCTGAGTACGCCAGCCTCATGGAGACACTTTACACTCTGAAGGTAGCCCTGGTGCCTGGGAAAGCTTCCCTCTGCCACAGGGTGCTGCTGGACCCACCTATGGTAGCTGAGAGTTGGATTCCCCTGGCAGGTGATGACATTTCATCCCAAACTGCAACCTCTTGACAGGCTGTGTGCCAGGTCTTCCACAGAGACACTGACCGATCCATGGAGAAATGAAATGTCCAAACCCAGGAGATCTGGGCTCCTTCCATCTCTCCCCAGATCTTGGCTGTGTTTTGTGAACAGGTCCTTACCAGTTCAGCTGAGGGACATTCTGTCAGAGTACACACTGGGAAGGTTGTAGTGGAGCTGTCTCAAGTTCTGGAGCCTGCACAGTGTCCCATCTACACTCTGCTGCCATAGCCATTCCAAAAGGTCTTTCTGCAGGGCCATCCGTGCATGCATCTGTGAGCAGGGTAGAATGACTCCAGGTACCTTCTGAGGCATCTTAAGTTCTTTTTGCTATGACTGGTCACATGCAGTGGTGGGGTCAAGGTTGTGAGTTCTGTCTCACTTCTTCAGAACATTTTGATTTCTTTTGCACTTCACTTCCCTGCAGCTTGTGCGAGCTCTGCCATCAGCGTTAAATGTTTGACGCTAAGTCTTTGCTAAGCAGTCAGGTTCCACAGGTGCAGGTCCCCTTTTTACTTTCATTCCACACAGGACTTACTTAGCTGTGTCCTTCCAGCACCAGGCAGTTTTTCCATCTTCCCTGCAGGTTCCTCAGTGTCCAACCTGTACTGGTGCCTGGCATGGCTGGAATGTGGTGCTGATTCTTTGTCCCACATTTCAGGGGGGCAGTGTGCAGCTTCCACCTTGCAGCTGTTGGAATGGAGCATCCCAAAGGACATGAGCTGTGCCACTGCAGAGGAAAGCTCTCTGTTAGCAGAGCTCCCCTGTGGTCAGCATGATGACCTCTGTGTACACATGTCTCTGTGTGGTAGGAAAAAGGCACAAGCAACCACAACCTGCTGTCCTCCGTGCGCGCTGCCCTCAGCCGCCTCAACCAGCTGGCTCACCACCTGGCCTTTGACTCCGTTTTCCTTCGCATCAAACAGCAACTCCTGCTGGTTCCAAAGATGGAGGTGAGCAATGGGTCCATCAGCTGAGCTAAGCTGGCAGGATTCACCCCTGGAATCCTTCAGGGTGGGGTAGAGCTGTTGTTACTTTCAGAATGCTTCCCTCTGCCCCATGTGTCTTCCACAAGTGGCGCTCGGCAGAAGGTTCATCCACAGCTGTGTTTGCAGGCTCTGGTGGCTTTTGGAGGTGTCACTGTCCCTACCAATGAGCATCTGTTTCCAAAGGGAACTGTGGTCCTGAGGGTGGCCAAGGGAAGCGATTTACTTGCCACTCATGTTCTGCCCTCTAGAAATGCCTGAGCAGTCAGAGTTTGTGTCGCTGGATGCCCCTTTACTCGAATACCAATAGACTCCAAGCTCCACAAAGTCATAGATTCATTCTTCACTTTTTCCCTCCCAGGGCTGGAATTCTGGTGGCATTGGTGAGACCCTGACAGATGACCTGCCAAACTTCAGCCTGACTCCTCTGGAATACATCAGCAATGTAAGAGTGCACAGTGGTGCTCACTGGAGCCCAGTGCTTGGGGAGTCCCTTGGGTGCTTTCTCCGTGTTTTGTGAAATCCTGGCATTTGTTACAGTTGGTTGGTGATGGTGATCATGGTGCAGCCCTCATCAGCTGGGTTCTGCCATTCTTTGTAGCTTCCGTGAAATCCTTGTCACGTTGTGAGGTAGCAAAAGGCCATGGGGAGGACAAGGAGAGATTCTTCCTTGTGAGCTCCACTGCTCACAGTATATGACTCTGGGCTGGGAAATGCCAGCTCCTGTCTGCAGTGCTGAGTGCTGAGCAAGTCTTCATTACACAGCTCATGGAGCATAGAAGTTCCTGATGTGTGCTGGTGTGATTTAATCAAGCTAGGAAATCTAAAAAGCCTTGAGCTCTTGGCCCTCTAATCCCCATGTGACTATGGTGTCTCTTTCTGAAGGAGTAACAATGAAACCTTTCTGGCAGTGGAGGAGGAGAAGGAACCCTTCATTCCTTCTGTCTACACATTCCTCCCATTCTCCTAGTTGGTCTTGCAGGCTGCTGCCAGATTTACAGTTCATATACTCCATGTTAGCTGCTATTATTATTTCAATCCAAAGTATAAACTGATAAACAGGCTTTTTATGTTACTCTCTTTCTGTGCATCATACAGGGAATGGATTTTTCAAGGACAGGCTGCAACCAAAAGCTTCTGATACTTCGGTTTCCTCTGGCTTATGGCCTACAAATGATTACACTCTGCTTTAAAGCTTTTTAAAAAGGGAGGAATGCATAGAAATGGGTAGAGAGTCAATTTGTGGGACAATTCTATCATGGGTAGCTTGGGTTCGGGTATCTGAGAGGCTTTCATGAGGTTTAGAAGGCTTACAGGCAGTGTGTGAGGCAAAACTTCAAAGGAAGGTTGTTGCTGGTTAACACCATTCACTGAGAGGGATGTGACTGGTTGGCAAGAGACTCGATCTGCTCACCTGCCCCTTTCACTGCAGGTTAAGGCTGGGATGTGCAACTGAGGCTATGAGGAATCAAAGGACATTTCTCCTGTCCAAGGCAAAGAGGGACCTCAGGAAATCTCAGATACAAAGCATTTGCTTTCTGACATCTTTTCAGTTCCAGCCTTTCTCTGCTGTGAGTGACGCCTGGGCCAGGGCTGAGCCAAGGCTTTCTTCTGGGTAGAGCTTGGAAAGCAGCTGATGTGGCCTGAGTGCAGGGAGGGCGATGAGAGCTGAGGAGAGGCTGTTGATGAGTGTGCTGTTTCATGGGCAGGCAGGGTGCTCTGAACTGTGCCTGACCCTAGGGAGAGCTGTAGCAGCAGCTAATCCTGTATCAACAGTACAGTGTTTGTTGTGTCCTGTAGTTCTGCAGCTCATGCTCCGTATCTTCCTGTAACTCATTGCTGTAGTGTCACTTTTTATGGCTTCCTTCTTCAACTTTTCTGGGGGCTTCAGCCTCTTAGATTCTGCTCCAGAAAACAAGTTGCCAGGGAACACCTCAGAGATCAAATCTTTGCTTGGAGCAGCAGCTCTCTGGACAGGTTTTTCTTAGCATGATTGTTTCTGTAACTGGTTCTCTGACCTGGTGAAAAATGATCTTTTGTACAGAGTGTAAAGGTGAGGAAAAGCCAGTTTGGTTCTGAGCAAGTGCAGGTTACTGAGCTGCTGCCAAGCTCTCATCCTGCTGCTTTCAGGTGTGGATTAGTGCAGGTGACCACTTTTCTTTAGCAGCACTGGCTTCACATTTGTTCAGTGACTCAGCTCTCTGCTTTTTTTCTAGATTGGGCAATACATTATGTCGCTTCCTCTCCACCTTGAGCCATTTGTCACTCAAGAAGATTCTGCTTTGGAGCTGGCATTACATGCTGGAAAACTGCCTTACCCCCCTGAGCAAGGTAAGGTGAAACCAAAGGCTTGGAGAGTCTGGGGAAAGCTTTCACCTTCTGACACTGCCTGGGTGTGATGTGGTATGGTGACAGAGATGTTGGAAATCCACTTCCTGTGCTCTAGTCCTGGTGGTTCTTCCAAGAGTCTCTTGGTGGTACACAGGAGGAGCCCCTATGTAATGAGTAAAACCTTCTCAGTTTTGTTCCAACCAGAAGTGTTAGCTTAGTCCATGTAAGTTCAGTGTCCTTAAAACTGCTTTGGGTGCAGAATCTGGAGTAGGAATACTTCAGATTTGGAACAGTATTTAATACCTTTGGTGCAAGGAGTGAACAGGAGGTGCCTGAGGTCAGTCCCCATGCTCTGAAGGAAACCACTGAACCATCTAACCTGTAAGACTTCACAGGTTAGCTCATGTGGCTTCTGCTCCTCACCAGCCTGCACAGTGGAGTGCATGCCCAGAGCAGCTGTAAGTGCCTGGCAGCTTGCTGAACGGGGAGACCTGCTGCAGCATTGCCCTCCTGCCAGCTAACCAGAGTTTTCTGCCCAGGGGATGAGTTACCAGAGCTGGACAACATGGCTGACTACTGGCTGGGCTCCATCGCCAGGGCGACGATGCAGACCTACTGCGAGGTCATCCTGCAGATCCCAGAGCTGACAGCACACTCCACAAAGCAGCTGGCCACTGACATTGGTAAGCTGGTGCACCCCTAGGCCTGCTGCTGCTCTGGCCTGCACCACATTTAGGGGCACTGCAGCCTGGGTTCCTCTTGGACTCAGCATGGTGGAGGGGTTCTCAGCTTCTCTTCAGCAAAGTGTTCTGTCACATCCCCTTTGGAGGAGTGACTCTGGCAGGTGCTCCTGATTCTTCCCTGCTTTGTGTCTCCGACTGTGGAACTCAACTGAGGATTTCCTCTCAAGCCAGTCTTGCCAAGAAATGTCTGCAGAATCTTTCCAGCTGTGGCACTACTGCCAGCATTTGCTACATGGGGTACACAGCAGGTGCCAGGCTCTGGGGAAGTGCTCTGCTGGCTTCCAAAGGATCAACTGCCCTTATGGTTAGCTTCCCTCCCTGGAGCTGCTGATGACCAGCAACAAAGTGGGAGGTGGCTGGCACACGTTCAGCTCTGCCTTCTGCCACACTATCCAGAGTGGCTGAGGGAAGGCCGATGGAAGGTGTTGGGGAAGGTGTCCCTGCAGGCTGTGGAGATGGGCTGATGAAGGTGGCACCTTGAGGCCACTGCAGCTTTTGTAAATGCCACTTAGTCCTCTTCCTGCTGTGGATCATGGATGCTGATGTCCTTGTGGCCAAGCTCAGGAACAAGGACACAGACAAATCTTACCTCTCAAGTGCTGGTGACCTCATCCTGGACCTTTGGGTTTGGCACTGTGTTCTCCCTGCCATCGTTAATTGTCCTCCAGCTGACTCTGGGTCAGGGAGCTGGAACTGCCTCCTGTCCCACAGCCCTTCTCCTCTGCAGAACTTCTCAGCTTTGCTGCACGCTCTTTGTCTTTGGAAGTGTGATTGTGATCTTGTGTTTGTGACTCTTGGGACCACCTGCCCCGAGGGGGGGTCTGTGCAGCCACTGAAACGTGCCAGAACCTGTCCCAGTCCTCTGAACAAAGCAGTTGTCTGAGCTGGTGTACAGCAAGCCAAAAATCCACAGCACGGTGATCATTGAACAAGTCCTCCCAGATCAAGTCCAACCTTCTCCCCAGCATTTGCATGACCATTAGACCATATTCCCAAGTGCCATGGCCATACCTTCATTGAACACCTCCAGGGATGGTGACTCCCCCACCCCTCTGGGCAGCCTGTTCCAATGCCTGACCACTCAAAGAAATTGTTCTTCCCAGTCAGTACCATCAGCCCCCAAACCTCTGCTGTGTGCTGTGGTGGCAGGTGCCAGCAGTGGTGAGGAGCACACGGTGCCTGTGAGCTGCTCAGAGCCCTGTTTGTCCTTGCAGATTATCTCATAAATGTGATGGATGCCCTGGGCCTTCAGCCATCAAGAGCACTGCAGCACATCGTGGCTCTGCTGAAGGCAAAGCCAGAGGAGTACCGGCAGGCTGCCAAGAGCCTGCCACGCCGGACAGCCAGCAGCATCGCCGCCATGCGAGGCCTGGAGTGGTAACCGGGGTGGCCCCGCTGCTGGGCACCTCAAGGGGCTGGCTCTCCTTCCCTGTGAGCTTTGCCAGGACAGTGACAGTATCTGTGGGGATTGGGGGGATTTCTTTCTGAATCACTTTTAATAAATGCCTTTGTCTAGGAAGAGCTTGTTCCACTTGTTCATCTTTAGGAATGAGGATAAGGGGCAGAGGGCTGCGGGGAGAGTTGGGGCTGTTCAGCCTAGAGAAGAGAAGGCTCAGGGAGACATTGGAGCAACCTTCCAGTATCCCAGGAGAGCTGGGGAGGGACTTTTGACAAGTGCTGGGAGGGACAGGACAAGGGGAAATGGCTTTGAACTAGAAGAAAGTAGATTGAGACTGGAGATGAGGAAGAAATTCTTTCCAGTGAAGGTGGTAAGACACTGGAACAGGTTGCCCGAGGAGGTTGTGGCTGCCCCCTCCCTAGAGGTGTTGAAGGCCAGGTTGGATGAGGCCTTGAGCAACCTGATTTAGTGGAAGGTGTCCCTGCTGTGAGAAGAGGGTCGGAACCGGATGATCTTTAAGGTCCCAACCTGTTCCATGAATCTGTCAGTCTGTGTCTTATGGCCAGATTCACCAAAGGTTCTCTGGATGACCTTGAGTGGGCTGAGCAGTGCTGGCTTTTGAGTGGCAAAGTCCTACTGATTGCTGGAGAGTTCCTGCTGCACGGCGGTGAGATGAGTGCCTTCTGCAGAAAACTTAATCAATTCTGAATCTCAAATTATGGGGTAGGTGCAGCAAAGATGGGCTGATTGGAGGCTGCTCTACCTGCAGGCAGTCCCCATTGCTCAAGTCTGTCATTACTTGCCAAGTCAAGAAGACTCCTCAGGTAGGAGATGGGGCAGGAGCAACCCTGAAAGCAGAACCGGTTTTGTTGGTTGCTCCCTGTGCCATTGCTGTTTGCTGCTGAAATCTCCCAAGTGGGTAAGAAATTTAATGGAAGATTGTTAAAGCTGGACTTAAAGAGCTCTGTAAAGCTCTTGTCTGGCCTCAGACTGCTTGCTGAGGAGAAGCTGAGCAGGATACAAAGAAGCCCCGAACCTGGCCTGTCGGATGAAACCTCACAAGCAAACTCTTCTGGTTTGGAAGAGACAAAACATCTTTCCCTTTTCTGTGTCTGCCTCTGCAGCTTTCTCCTTTACCACTAGGGACATTAATCTTCTCCCTGTGTCCTTTGCCTCTTCTTCCCTTAGCTTGCTCCAGGCTGCTCTAACCAGTTTCCAGACCACTCCACAAACCCTTCTGCTCTTTGCTTCATGTTTTTTCCACCCTTGTCAGCCTCTGTCGTTGGGACTTCTGTCACTTCTTGTCCTGCTCTTGGCACTCTTAGCCTACCGTCTTCTCCCCTGAGTGACTGCCTGGCTGCCACAGCTGCTTCTCTGGGCAACCCCACATCTGGTTGTCACTCCAGTGACACCTTCCTAGTGATTTGAAGCTTGTAAGGTGCTGATGCAGGCTTGGATTGTACCAGTGCTGTATTTTCCTGAGTGAAATTGGGTTCCTTTGTTACTCTCAGGTGGACTTTGGTGAAGTTTTACTGCCCAGACAGCAGTTTGAGGAGGAGAGGAGAGCAGAGGTGCTTTGTGAACAGTTTGGGGGTTCTCTGGACTGTTTGGGGGCAGGATTTTCAGTTAGATGGTGCTCTTTTGTTTCGAGGTATGGCAAATCTATTAAAAAAAAAAAATCTCTAAATGAATTGGAAATTTGCTGCTGTACGGAGCTGGGACTTCTCAGGGTCTTGCTTGGCTGTGATTTGTGAAGCCTTTGCTGTGCCCAGTCCCATGCAGTGCTCAGCTGAGTCCTCCAGTGACTGCACTGCTGTTGCAGCAAGAAAAGCTCCTTCACACAGGTAGTCTGATCTGCAACCAGTTCATCAGAGAGCTGAGCTGGTACAGAGCTGAAGTGCCTGAGACACTTTGGACTTTTATGAGTTGTGAGACACCCTCCATAAACCAGCAGTAACTGGACTGGCAGACTGTCCCTGTCCCTGCCAGAGAACATCCTGTTCCCATGGTGTCAGACAGGTGAACCTCACTGTGGGTGCCTCTCCCATCTTCCTGTCACTCAAAGGTGAGGGTTCTAGGGGCAGTGCCTTGCCTGCTGTTGTTGCATTTCACAGGGCAGGTATCTGGCCCTGTAGAATTTGTTACCTGACCCATTTTTGAGCATTCTACACTTGAGTGAGGGATGGTGGGGGTCCAGTCAGGGAGCTGAAACCCAGCACACTGCAGCTCTGCACTGCACTCCTGATCCTCAGCAGCAGCAGATACCTGAAATGGGCTGAGAAAGGGCTTCCCAAAGTGTTTCATGCTTTGTGAATCTCTGTTTAGTTTTTAAAAGGTGGTTAAGCTGCTGCTTCTTATCTTTGCCAACTGAAATGGGACAATGGCTGTAGAAATCCAGGTATTGGAAGTTAGAGAAAATAAAAACTTAGGCCCAAGCTGCTGTCACTTCTGGAGCTAATCTGAGTGTTTTGAAACTCATTAATCAGGCCTTAGAAAATGAAGTCTCACATATTATGCACCCGATGTACTAGTGGGAGGTGTCCCTGCCTATGGCAGGGGGTTGGAACTGGATGATCTTTGAGGTCTCTTCCAACCTTACCATTCTATGATTCTCTTGTAACTCTACTGCAGCAGCAGGCCAGCTGCACACCAGTGATTCAGGGTTTGACTAGGGCAGCATCAGCCATGTCCACAGCGTCTCATCTGCAGATCATCCCAGAGCTCCTCAGTTCTGCTGGTGGTGGTCAGCAGCAACCAGACCCACCACTGCCAAGGGGGTATGGAGAGGCCTTGAGCAGGCTCTGCCCCAAGAGCTCTGCACCAGAGCAGGAAAGGAGGCTGGACCCCCTCCCCGCTGCCTGGGGCACAGTGCCCAGCAGATCGCGTTCCCAGGGCCGTGATTGAGCCACGCGATCAAGTTTCCTCTTGAGGTTTCGCAGAAGTGCTTCAGCAGGGCAGGTGCTGGGGGGCTGTGATGTGCTCCTGCGACAGCCAGGGGCTGGGACCAGCCCCTCTCAGCTCAGCCCTGTGGGAACCACCAGACCTCCTGACCATGCTCAGGACTTTGGGGCAAGCTCAGCACCACTCCTTCGTACCAGGGACTGCCCACAGCTTTGTGCCAGCGCCGAGCTGTGCCCGCTGCCAACAGGAAACAGGCAACTTCTGAATTCATTTATTTACTGCTGAGTGGTGCTGTTGACCAGCCTGGCACTTCCTCCCCACACCTGGACCTTTGTGGAGCCTGGAGTATTTATCTCCAGCACACACAGCTGTGCCCACCCCTCCACAGCAGGCGCAGCACCTGCGTGCTCCATTTCTGTTGCAGTTGTGCCTGCTGTGACCTCAGGAGTCACAAGTGGTTTGAGTTCCACCCCAGGAGTCACAGCATACATGGTGCCATGTCTCAGCATCCACCTGGCCATGGGCACACATCCCCCATCAGCACATCCTGGCCTTGCCCCAACAGCCCCCTGCCTCACTATGGTCCTTCTTCTGTTCCTTGCCCCAGAGCCTGGCCGCAGCCCTGCATAGTGGGCACCAACATGCTCTTGTCTGTGGGAAATGCTTCCCATCCCCATGAGATGATCTCTTGTGATTAGATCACGGTGCTGATGTGCAGAGCTGGGGGCTGCAAAGGTGGACATTCCTTGACACCCTGTGCTGTCAGCCCGGTCCCTGCCATGTCCTGGGCTAATCTCCCATAGTATGGGCAGCAGGGACTGGAAGGGGATTCTGCCCCTCTGATGCACTCTGCTGAGTGCTCCCCTGCAGTGCTGGGACCAGCTCTGGAGTCCTCAGCACAGCAGAGGCAGGGACCCATTGGAGTGGGGCCAGAGGAGGCCACAACAGTGATCTGAGGACTGAAAGCCCTCTGTTGTGAAGACAGGCCGAGAGTTTGGCTTATTCAGCTTGGAGAAGAGAAGGCTTCAGAGAGACCTTCTGGTGGTCTTTCACTTCTTGAAGGAGCTGATCAGCAAGCTGAGGACAGGTTTTTGAGCAGGGCCTGTTGTGACAGGACAAGGAGTGATGTTTTGAAACTAAGAGAGAGTCAGACTGCAGAGAATTTTTTACAGTGAGGGTGGTGAGACCCTGGTCCAGGTTGCCCAGAGAGGTGGGATATGCCCCATCCCTGGAACCATTGCAGGTCAGGTTGTTCAGGGCACTGAGCAACCTGCTCTAGGTTGCAGATGTCCCTGCCAACTGCCAGGGGTTGGACTGGATGAGCTTTATAGGTCCCTACTCACCAGTCTGTGATCTATGGTTCTGTGACACTAAAGCCAGGACCTGACACTCACCCTGTGAGGTTTTTACAGGTTTAATGGAGTTTCACAGCCAGCAGTCAGGGAGGAGGCTCAGCCGGGCTCTCCAGTTCCTTCCTGATACGACAGGGAGCAGAAGATGGCTCAGCAGGTGCCAGGCTGGGCACAGTGATGGCAGATAGTCATTGATGGCCCCGTGGGAGGTGCCAGCCCACGCCGCTCACTCGGGCTCTGCGTCGCTGTCTGGACCGAGGACGTCGAGTGGCTGCATCCGTAGCGAGTCATAGTTGGGTGGGGGGGTGCCGGGCTCAGGGGGCAGCGCCTCGCCCCTGGGGAGGGCACCCCCGTCCTCGTGCTGGAAGCCGAGGTTGGTGTGGGCCTCCACCAGCTCCGACACCGTCGGGGGCGCGTCAGGGTACCGGGCCTGTGCCCGCTTCTGCTTCAGGCCCTTGCACCAGCTGATGACGTTGATGATGGTGATCCAGAGCGAGTCGATGATGATCTCCCCGAACTCGATGAGGCACAGCACCGAGCCCCCCATCCAGAACCCGAACTGGCCTCCCAGGCTCGACAGCAGCCAAACGATCTGCGGGAGGAGCAGAGTCAGCCGAAGCGGCAGGGATCGGCGCCGGCCCCGCAGCGGATCCCGGGCGAGAGGCGGGGCCGGGACGGGCACTCACCGTTGTGGCCGCGGACTCGGAGATGGTGCGGTAGTTGTACTCCTGGAAGTAGATGTTCAGCTTGATGATCCCGTTCCTGCAAGGGAAAAACGCAGCTCAGTGCAGAGCCGAGCAGGGGGTGTCCCACACCTCTGTCCCTGAGGAGAGCCTGGGCAGAGCTGCCTGGCATGTCGAAGAGCTTAAGAAGTGCCAGTGACTGCAAAGGCAGGAGAGATGTGGCTCTGAATTTCCTCCCGAAGATGCACTGGAGCACCTGGAAGCTTCCTTGGGGCTCTTTGGTTTTCCGACTGTCGTGGTTGGTGCAGAGGAGCTAAGGCTGCACCTCGTGTCTCTGGTGCATGAACAGAGCAGCTGCACCGTGGCTGAGTGTGTGACAGGGGCTCAACAGGTACAGGTCACCCAGCATCTGTGAAATGCCCTTTTTTCTTTTTTCTGTGTGTATTTTTTTTTTTTTTTGGGG
>VWYK01100185.1:78861-115066 GCA_013399775.1 Semnornis frantzii
AATTCGGGGTTTAGGTTCTCAAAGGGTAACTCACCAGCTACCCTAATTCTGGTGCATCCCCCCTACAGCTGCTGCTGTTGGCAGATTCAGACCTAAGTATGCAGGCTGGACCCTAACAGCTGACGGTGCTGCTGTTAGTGCTTATTTTAGCTGAACCTTGTTTCTGACCCATCCTGTCACTGGCAGAGCAGGGGATACACATGAAGTGTGTTTCAGATTTGCTTTGTCCATCTTGCAGCCTATCATGAACCAAATCTCATCCTCCTGGCACCAGGGTCCATGGCAGCCTCGTGTCAACAGGTTCAGCAGAGATGTGCTTGTTGCTCTCTCTTACCTGTCCAGAGTCACATTTGTTGACATATCCCTTTCATAGGAAAGAATATGGAAAATCCAGTCCTGGGGAAAGAAACCTGATTCAAACACAAGTGGAAGGATCCTCCCTGAGCACCTGCTCTGGGGCAGGACCCCTGCAGAGGAGATGCCGTGGTGGGTGCCCTCTCCTGTCTCATGCCCTGAGACTGGAGTCTTGCACCCTGAAAATGTGCAACTAAGCAGGGAGATTCATGTTTTCAGGGCCAGTGTCCAGGCAGCAAGGAGTGGTTCATGGCTGAGAAAAGGGAATCACTGCTGACCCTTTCAAACCAACGAACCTTAGAGCTATGTTTCAATATCTGAAGGGAACCTACAGGAAGGGTGGGGAGGGACTATTTAGAAGGCCTGAGATGATAGGATGAGGGGCAATGGTTTGAAACTGGAGCAGGGCAGATTTAGGTTGGACATCAGGAAGAAGTTCTGCACAATGAAGGGTGGTGAGACCCTGGAACAGGCAGTCCAGGGGTGTGCTTGAGGCCCCATCCCTGAAGGCATTCAAGGTCAGACGATGTGTCCCAGGGCAGCCTGATCTAATTAGAGGCATCCCTGCTGAGTGCAGGGGGGTGGGACAAGATGACCTTTGAAGGTCCCTTTCAACCTGATGCAAACTGTGAAGCTGTGAATGGGGGTTACCTCTGAGGCTTCAGAGGGCCAGTCTGCCATGGAGATGGTCATCTTGTACTGCGTGTCACTGCAGGGAGGGAGGGAGCAGAGCATTAACACAGGAGTTGCCCCTTCTCAAGACACTGGAGCTTCAGGTCTGGTGCAGAAAACCAATCCTGTGTGACGTGCTGCTCTTCGGGAAAGGTCAGGAGCCCCCAGCAGCCCCAAAGGGCTCAGTACTCACTTGCAGGTCTCCTTGCAAGAGTCAATGCAAATCTGTCTGTGCCTTATACTTGATCTTAGGGAGAAGTAGCAATATGCTGTTGAGTAAAGACAAACATCCAAATTGTCTCTTTAGATAGAGACCCACATACAGGATTATCTCTGTTTCATCTGATAAAGTCAACACTTCAGCAGGAGCCAGCTGCACAGCTTGGCTGTCCTCCCCTCTGAGCTGCCCTTCCTTGAGAAGCTCGGGCATAGGGGTCAGACGATGTAATGAGGAATTAAAATTAGTGGAATTGTCTGCAGGTGGTTGCTATGGAGTCACCTTGCCCAGCGGCAGAGGTTTTGGCACAGCTCTGTCCAGCTGCATGGGCTGAAGGGTGGCTGCCAGCCAGAGCTGCCCTCACCAAGCTGTGTCACCAGCCTCTGCCTGCCCAGGAGCTTCTCACAGAAGCCCATTGCTCCTGCCCGGGCCAGCCTGTTTCAGGACCTGAACTCCCCAGACATAGTATAGTTCATTGAAACTCAAAATGATCTGGGTTGGAAGAGACCTTAAAGGTCATCCAGTTCTGGCCCCTTGCCACAGGCAGGGATACCACCTACCAGAGGAGGCTGCTCAAGGCCCCATCCAACCTGCCTTTGGGTGGATATTTACCCCTTTTTCTCTCCTGCTGCTACCCAGAGGCTCCTGTTACCTTCCTGGCTGGACCCAGCCATCAGGAGAGCCCTGCCGTGGCACAGTGTGAAAGCTGATTTTCCTTAGCCCATGGCCAGGACCCTTCTCCCCAGCACTGACCCAAAGAGCCATCACATGGGCTGAAGCCAGCCACCCGTGGTCATTTACAGCAGAACAAAGCTGCCCTCCATGCACCACCACCCCCACCCCCGCCCCACCAGGACCTGCCCAGGCTGTGCAGTCAATCTTGTCCACATTCTTACCCCAGCCTGGATTATCCTCATTATTGCAGTAATTCACCCCTTCAGGCAAAGGAAACATGTAGTGCCCACAGGCGCAGATCTCCACCATGTGATTTTGGAAACAGGAGCGCAGACAAGCCTGGAGAAAGGGAAGAGGGAGCTGCTTAGGCATGGGCTGGAACCCCCCTGCCCACCTCTGCTGCTGAGGTCTGTGCTGGCCCAGAGGATGACTGCTCTGAGGGATTTTCTCTCTTTTGCTCTGATTTGGAAGCTGCGCACAGAGAAAGCTGAAGGAAGGGAGCAGCTGCTGCCAGAGCCCATCCCTGCTCTGCACCGAGCATCCCCATCCTCCTGGGAGCCCAGCATGAGTCACACCAGCTTTACATGCTGAGACCAGGCCACAAGTTTCTTTCTGATGCATTTTGACTTCTGTTCCTGCAGATTTGAGGCCTATCCTGATGCCAAACTGATGGGTAAGTCACAGGTTGGTTGGACCAAGCAGGAGCTTGGCTCCTGCTCACGGTGCACAACAAGCTGGTAATTTCTTAACCATCTGAGGGCTCCGTGGAAGTGACACAAAGTTGGCAAACAAGAGTCTAAATGTTCTGCTGCACCATAACCCTGCTGGATCTCCAGCCTTTATGTGGGGTACTGGCAGAGGGCTGGGCCCCTCTTTAAAGGCACAGCTATAAAAATGCTGCAACACCAAATGATTAAGGGAGTGGAATCTCTCCTTTATGAGGAGAGGCTGAGGGAGCTGGGGCTCTTTCACTTGGAGAGGAGGAGCCTGAGGGGTGACCTCATGAATGTTTATAAAGATGCGAAGGGTGAGTGCCAAGAGGATGGAGTCAGGCTCTGCTTGGTGATGCCCAGTGACAGGACAAGGGGCAATGGGTGGAAGCTGAGGTGAAGGAAGTTTCATGTAGACACAAGGTGGAATTTTTTCACTGTGAGGGTGACAGAGCACTGGAACAGGCTGCCCAGAGGATTTGTGGAGCCTCCCTCTCTGGAGATATTCAAGACCTGCCTGGACGCGTCCCTGTGTGCTCTGGTCTAGATGATCCTGCTCTGACAAGGGGCTTGGACTGGATGAGCTTTCGAGGTCCCTTCCAACCCCTAACATTTGTGATAAAGAGCAGGTTTAAGGAACCCAAAGGCTCTCATCTGTGCTTCTCCCCTTGAAAGGGTCACGGCTGCAGCATCGGTGGCCCAGAAGCCATGAAGTTAATGATCCCCCCTGGATCATAATGATCACCCCCCCCCTGGAGAGGGGCTCTGGGTGAAGCAGCAGCAGAGTCTATGAGAAGCTAGTCAGATTTAGCAGCTCCAGCTGGGGAGAACAGCCAGGGAGTTCCTGTGTGAGCTGAAGCACTCATGGAGCTCACTGCAGTCAGGCAGTGATGAAGAGCTTGGTTTTGCTGAGAGGTCTCTGAAGTGGGCTCAGAACCTGCCAGCATTTAGCAATGCTGAAGCAATGATGCAATCGTCTGGAGTATTTGCTTAACCCTTCCACAGGCAGCTGGAAGCAGAGCAGCCCAGTTGCTGTCCCTGCACAAAGGCAGCAAAAGGAAGTCCCCTGCAAAGCCGAAGCCTACTTCTCTGAGATGTATTTGTCAGGCTTCTGTAAATAACCCCCAGATCATTTTGGGTATTTCCTTATTGATGTTCCTCCTCCAGAAATGCTTCTCCCCCCTAGCACAGGCTGTCACCAGTTAACTGGTGCTGAGGGCTTACACTCTGGGGTTCTGCAGGTTTGAAGTTTACAAATTCAGCTTTCTCATCCCAGTGTTGAAGCAAAACCATGTTTAGGATGAGAACTGGCTGGATTCCCTTGAAGTGGAAAGGACAAGAAAGGATCCCTCAGCAGAGGAATCTCTCCTGAGTATGCCTCTGCCATCAGGGATCTACAGGATTTCTGTACCCGGACCAGGATCTCTTTTCTTCCTGAGAACAGTGTCCTGGCTATAATCAGAGCACGAAGTTCTCCAGACAGCTTTTGCCTTCCCCAAGCAGCAAGAACCTTCCTTATGGGAAGTGTCCCCTCGGAGCTGTAAGGGCCATGTGGGATTTTGCCTGTGGATGCTGTGGATGGAGGAGCTCAGCTGAGCCCTTATACAGCTGAGGCAGCACTCACAGCCATAGTGAGTGCTCAGATCCCCAGAGCTCAGAGAGGTTGTTCTTTTGGACACAGGTAATGACCAGAGCCTGTCCCTGGCCAATGGGTCTGCTTCTAAGGAAAAGATTTCAGCCAAACATGGCAATCAGGGAACAGAGATGTTCTCAGAGCTGAGACTGAAATGAGATACCCAAATGACCTGGCAACAAGCAGCCTCCTCTGATGCTGCTCTACAGCTCCTAGGGGGAGAGGAGCAGTTGGGGCTGCTTGGGGAGCCAAAATGGGGGAAAACTGCCACGCTGGTGGATTTGGGAGGCCTCCAGGGTCCAGGCACACCCTGCTCCACTTTCTCTGGTGTGCAGGGTGATGGGAACCCTCCACTTAAAGGAGCAAAGCTCTGAGATAGAGGGGTACAAGGAAAGGAGCAGCACCAAAATGTGTCCAAGTGTGGGGGAAAAATATTTGCCCTTTTGTCTGTCAACTGGCACTTTGCAGGTAGGTGACACACAACAGGGTCACAGCAGAGCTCCTGGGTGTTTGCTGTGTTTCAGCTTTTGAGCAAATGACAGAAATGGCCACTTTCTTCCTTTCAAAATGAAACAGACTTGGCTAGGGGAACACCTTCTGCAGATGCCCTTTGCCAGCCACGCTGTTTGGGTGTGAGATGAAAACCAAAGACCCCACTGAACTCCAGTGCCAGCCAGAGCCACCTTCTTTTTCTTTTGGTGCAAGTCCTGATAGCAGCATTGCTGGGTCTTGCTCCTGCCATCCACACTAGTTTCCACTGGATCCACTGGGATTGTTTCCAGACCTCTGTGTCTGGCCCCCAGTGCGAATTTATACCAGGAGAGGAGGTTCCTGTGTCTGGGTTCTGCTTTCTACTTCATCACTACTGCTCCTCCAGTAACCCCCCTGCTAGTCAAATATTCTGGCTGCTTTGGTGGCTTTTCCTCAGCAGCCTGGTGCAAAGGCAGTGGTACCTGTATGGAGTAGGAGGTGTTGTACTGGCTGTAGAGGTTCTTCACGGGGACATCAGAGCCGTTGTTGGTGCAGTCGCTGTAGGGGTAACCCATCCGCTCCAGCTCATCCTGAGGGGAAACCAAAGCACCAAATGTCACCTCCCCTCCCCAGGGCTCTGGTGCCTGCTTCCTAGGGCCTCTCCAGTTCACAGAATCAATCAGATTGGAAAAGACCTTTGAGGTCATTAAGTCCAACCTATTACCCACATTATCTAATTAACTAAACTGTGGCACCAAGTGCATCATCCAGTCTCTTTTTAGACACCTGCAGGGATGGTGACTCCACCACCTCCCTGGGCAGCCCATTCCAATGCCAATCACTCTTTCTGTGAAGAATTTCTTCCTAATGTCCAGCCTAAACCTGCCCTGGTGCAGCTTGAGACTGTGTCCCCACTTTCTGCCACCAGTTGCCTGAGAGAAGATGCCAACCCCCACCTGGCCACAACCTCCTTTCGGGTAGTCGTAGACAGCAATAAGGTCCCCCCTGAGCCTCCTCTTCCCTCCTGGCTTGGAAAATACCAAAGCTTGGCTGGTAGTAGAGCTGAAGGAGATGCAGCCCGTTGCCCTGGGCAGATCAAGGCAGATGAGGGTGTGCAGGAGCAGTCTGTGCTCACAGGGCACCTTCTGCCGTGCTGAGGGAAGAGGGAACAATGACCTGAGCTCACTGTTTTGGCTGCAATAAAGCACTTGGCCAGGACAGTTACATAAAAGCCTCCATAAAGCGCTGCAGCCCGCAGCCAGTGCACGCCTTGACTCTTTTGGTTTGAGCCAGTTCAGCCGAGGCTGGGAGCAGGCTTGGTGCCAGGCCCATCAGATAACATTATTCTCAGAGAAGCTGCTGCAGAAGAATGCCACACATACCACCAGCACCCCGATGGAGGTTTCTGTCCCAGCCATGGCGTAAATGCCCTGGTCCTTCAGGAAGGGGAAGCTCTTCTGTTGGTGCAGCATGAGCCTGGCCCCAGCTGCCGAGGACAGGTAGGGGATGTAGTCTTGCTGGCTGATGTCCAGAATTAATTTCAGTCCTGTGACAGCAGACAAAACACTCAGAACAGGAACTACATCCAGAGATGCAGTTAACTAGAGACTTTCCAGACCCATCTGGATGTGTTCCTGTCCTACCTGCCCTAAGTGATCCTGCTTTGTCAGAGGGGTTGGACTGGATGACTTCTGGAGGTCCCTTCCAATGCCTAACATTCTGTGATTCTGTTGTGAGTCTTTGGGGAAGATGAGTCTGTTTGCTTTTCATCAGGCACAAAAATCTCCATCCCTGGGGGAAGGGCCAGGTCTGGCTGCTGTGTCAGCCTTACCTGTGCAGAAATGCACCAGATGGGGAATGCACAGGGTGGAAATGTCTGTGTGAGTGTCCACACACAGCCTCGGAGTTTGGCTATCCAGATGTTACCCTTCTGCAAAGTAACATCTGTAGTCACCTCACTGGTTTCTGGGTGGTATGTTTCCCTTTAGGGAGCTGTAGAATCAGAATCGTGGAGTCATTTTGGTTGGAACAGACCTTTAAAATCATTGAGTCCAACCATCAACCCAACACTGCCAGCTCACCACTGTCTCCTGGATAATTGCTCCTCCCTGCTGCAGTGCTCCAGAGACAGAGATGGTAAATTTGTGACACCTGACAGAAATGGGCATTGAGGGACAGAGCAGCTCCCAGCACCTCTGCTCCCTCCTCAGCAAAGCCTCTCTTACCAAACTCAGCCCCAGGATTGGAGGAATTCAGAGCCTCTTCATCCATGCCCCAGTTGAAGATGTAGCAATTCCCATGGTCTGGGTGATAGATTTGTGTGAAGTTCCTGGAAGAATCATGCAGACAAAACTGTAACTCCTGGGGAGGACCAAAGGGTGATAGAATAATGACTGAGATGCATCTTGTGGGACTGGTGCTCTGGGTCTGGGGTCTTGCCTTCAGTGTTTCCTTTGTGGAATCCTTGTCTAGAGATTTCAGGGAATGCAATCTGCTGCTGGAAAACAGCAAAGCAAGGCGCTGGTGTGTGCAGAGCCACAGCCAGCAGGGGTGGTGTGAGCTGGGATGGGAATGACCTGTCATAGGGGGAGATACTGGCTGGAGCTGAGCTATGCAGGTGGGTCTGGCTGCTGGCACAGCTCCTTCTCCGAGACCAGTCCCCTGCAGCCCCCTCTGCAGGAGGGGCAAGACCACACCCCCCCACACCCCACACCCCCCCAAGACTGGGCTGCTGCTCTGTCCAACTTTTTCAGAGCTGGGTCTCTAATTCTGGTGTGCTCAGAAAACAGCAGGGGCTGAAGGGCATGTCCAGAGCCTGTGTGAAAACTGGGGCTGTATTGCTGTTCTGGGGTACACTGTGACAGCACTGTTGTGCTGGGATAAACTGGCTCAACACCTGGGCTGGCAGCTGGACATCACTGAATCCCCTGGGAAGGTCCCATGGATGCTGTTAGTCTGGATGTGCCATGAGCGGAATGGCCCAGCCAAAACTAAAGAGCAGCACTGTCCCAGAATAAACTATTTCAGCCAGAATCACTTCCAGAAACCTTCTGGGAAATGCTGAAATCTCATTGTTAGCCTTAAGAAGAGAAAAGGAGGAAGCTTGTCCTGCTTTCAGCATCCTGTGCCAGGAAAGTGTCCGAGCTCGGGATGCACCTACTTGTAGTTGCAGGGCTCAGCCCCGTAGAGACAGGCCAGGATCATGTCCTCTGCCTGGTAGCCCATCCTGATCCTGTCCTGCAGGGGCACCTTGGAGAGGATGCTGGTGCTCTGCAGGATGTACCACTCGGTCACCGCCTGCGCCGCGCTGCTGAAGTTCCTGTAGGTGCAGTTGTCGGAGCCCTGATGGCTGCACTGGGGACACAGGGCAGGCAGGGCTCAGCTCATCCCGTGGTGGGGATGTTTGGCCTGTGCCTTTTTCCCACAAGCTGAGCGTGGTGCCAACCCTGCCCTCTGCTAGCAAGGGAAGAGAGCTGTGGCTGGAGCTGCCGTGTCTCTGCGTGCCTACAGAGCCTTCCCCGGGGAGGTTCCCCAGCCGGGCAGGCTCTCCAGCCATCCCAGGGTCACCTCCGCCAGCTCACAGAAAATGTCACCCTGGGGACAAATTAGGCTAGAGCTACCCCAGCTTCCAAGATGTGGTCAGACAAGGAGGGTCTTTGAAGCCTTTTTGGGAGCAGCAGGTGGAAGGTCATGAGAGCATCACAGCAGGAAAGAGGCAGTAGCCATAGCCTCTTCCCAGCATTTTGGGTGCCATACCCAAGGGAGAGATGAAGACGACCAGGAGCTTGCATGGAGCAGCCCTGCCCTGGCTCTCCCTCAGGCTCAGCCTGCAGCAGGGATGCTCTGGGTGACCCCAGAGAGCAACCAGCAGTGTTCTCTGCATAGCAGGCAGACCCCAGCAACCAAGACCAGGCACAGCTCGATTACTCCCCAGTGCTTCTAGCATCCCTCTCAGCAGATGCTGATGGACCCCTGTCCATATCCCTGCTGCAGTGAGAGGCTGCTGTGTGCTGCCAGCCCCTTCTCCATGAGCTGCTATTCTTACTGGTGCCATGCACCTGCCTCCTGTTCACCAAAGACCAACCTGGCACGGCTCCTTGCTGGGTTTCCTTGCACTTAGAGGGGGTATATTTGGGGTGGTACAGCTGCAGCCCCTGCATCTGCAGTGGGTTCTGGGTGTCTGAGGGCAGCAGAGCCCCTCTGAAGTTCTGAATGCCCTCACTGTACTGCCTTCTTCAGAAACCTGGCCCTGAAGCCTTGCAATAACCTACCATAACCTGCCAGCTGTCCATGGGCTCTGTGTGCCCTGTGCTGAGGGTGTTGCCACCCCCACAGGCAGCTCCCTGTCCCAGTGCAGCTGGACCAGATCCCTGTGGCACAGCAGCTGTGGACAGCTAGTGGGGAGGAGATGCTGAGCTCCATACTGCATCCCTGCCCCAGCACTGCCCAGCTCTCCCTGTCTGCCTCCCACCTGACCCTTCTCACCAGCTTCACAGCCAGCTTGTACTTCTTTTCTTCTGATGTTGTGTTGGATGAGGCAGGTGGAGCCACTGTTTGGTTGCCCTCAAAGGTTTGGTTGCCCTCAAAGGTTTGGTTGCCCTGGTTCTGGCTGATCCAATTGGTTTCATTGCCCACAACAGTCTGTTCCCCCCTAGAGGTTTGGTTGCCCCCAGGGATTTGGTTGCCCCCAGAAGTCTCGTTGCCCACAGCGGTTTCATTGCCTTCATCAGTCTGTTCACTCTCAAAGATGTCCAGGATGATGGGGTTGTCTTTGTCATGCTCATCAATGAGGACCAGAGGTATCTGGTACCAGAGCGTCAGATTGAGTGGTGGGGAGGGGCTCTCAGTGCTGTTCCCTGGTGTGGGCTGCAGGATCCTCTCTAGAGCTGCTTCAATGAGCCTGTCCAGGTCTTCCAGCAGATGCTTCACCTCTGAGTATCTGAAGGACAAAAGGCAGTTAATAGGTGGTGTCAAGGTGGTGGCTTGGAACTTCCTGGGGACCTCAGATTGCTGCCTAAAGGTTTACTGGAGGAAAACAGGGAGGAAAAACCGGAGGAAAAACTGGAGGAAAGCAGCTCAGACACAGGCATCCTAGCGGCCCACAGGTGGCTGGAAAAGCAGGAGGGCAAGCAGAGAGTGGGGCCGAGCAAACTTGCTGGTGTGGAACCAGCACTTCAGGACCTCACTGCAGTTTACACAAAACACCTCTGGGAAGCAGAGACAAACCAGCCTCGGAGCAACCTGTGTACTGGCTGGAGCATCTTGCCTGGGGCCACACTACTCACGGGTGTAAATTCAAAGCAGCTCTGACAAAATCAGTTCCTGCTTTGGAGTGGCAATGGAGGTCTCCCGCAGAGCTCCCAGCTGATACCACTGTTTGACCAGCTCTCCATGGTCAAGCAATAAGAGGCACTTTGACTGCAAGGCAGGAGGAAGGAATTTGTGGAGAAGGTTAAGGAACTGGGCTTGGCTGTGACAAGTGAGCTGAACTCTGAGCTTTCCCTGAGCGGGAGGTGGTGACCATCACGGGACTGGTGGATGCGGTCAAGAAACTCGGGCAGCCCCCAGGCTCACCAGCCCTGCTCTGCACCTCAGCTGCCACCTCCACATTGCCCTCTTATTTGGTTTTAGTGCCACTTGGTGAGTCCTTTGGCGATTCTAATGTGCCAACCAAGACATGAACAGGTGCACAGTGCCTTGCTCTTGCAGCAGCACTGGGGATGTGCTGGGCAAGCTGGGCAAACAAAGACTTACTTGAAAGGGTTGGCATTGCAGACGGTGACTGCAGGGAACTTCATGGTCTTAAAGCCAATGGAGAGAGAGGAGGTGACGTTGTAGGACAGGTAAGTGTTGATGAGGATGCCCCACTGCCAGAAGACCAGAGAGGCGAAGAGCAGTGTTAGGAAGAACCAGATCAGTTTCTTCTTCGGCCCCTCTTTGATGATACGCTTGGGGCCGTGGGTGTTGGTGTTGTCACAGTACCAGACCAGCAGCTCCTTGTAGGTGTAGCCAGGGCCCTTCTGCAGGCGGTGCAGAGCCCGGACAAAATACTTCTTGAGGTTCATGCTGCTGCCTGCAGCAGAAAGACACCAAAAAGGCTGTGTTGAAAGGCAGGCTTTGTGTGACAGTAAGTACACTGGCACCTGGAGCAGTTGTGTGGTGGCTTGACCATGGTTTTGTGACCTAGGAGGACCCCCTAGAATCATAGGAAGATTTTATTTGGAAGAAACGTCAAGATCACCAAGTCCATCCCTTAACCCAGCATTGCCAGGTCACCACTAAGCCATGTCCCTCAGCACCACATCTCCAAGGCTTTGAAACTCCTCCAGACATGGGAGAATGGGAACTCCACCACTGCCCCAAGCCTTAACAACCCTTTTGGGGAAGAAATTAATCCTCATATCCAAACTAAACATCCTCTAATACATCATGAGGCCATCTTCTCCTGGGTCCCTACAGGATTTCAGTGACTGGGACCTGCTGGCTGTGGGTCCTGCTGGCCACAAGGTCAGTCCTGTGTGTCTTACCCAGGACTGACCCTGCAGGTTTTTCATTGATTGCCTAGGACAGTTTTGAGGCAGCACCACAGTGTGTTGTGTGTCTGAAACCTCTGCCAACCCTGGCTGGACCAAGCAGTGCACACAGGAGGTGTATCAGGTGGAGCTCAGGCCACCAGCACTCTATGCTCCACCAAATGCAAGTTCCAAACTGTTTTTCTTAGAAGTAAGCAGAGTGCCCCAGGCTAGCAGAGGGGTCAGGGGAATAGGACCTGGACCCAGCAGCACCTTTCCCAGGACCAGGAATGCTGCTGGGAGCTGCTGCCCACCAGAGGGGGGCCAAGCAATGTTTTTTTCCCACCGAATTCCTTTGTCTCTCAGATACCATCGGAATGCTCCTCGCACTCCGCAGGGATGCTGCATATTTCACATTCATATTGGAAGCAAACAGAACGTTTTGTGCTGCTGTTCGAAGGTGAGAACTCAAGTTACTAAATCGTAACGTCCCCAGGCAGGATTTCCCAACAAAGCCCAGTCACCTGCCCAGGTTCTTCAGACCTAAGCTGGCTGAAGATTAATGTGTGGAACTCAGCCTGCTGGCAGGAGGAGCAAGGAGATCAGTTGGTGATAGCTCCAACACAAGCCTGTCCAGCAGGGCAGGAATCATTTGTGGGCAGCAACCATTTGTGGGCAGCCTGCTGAGGGGTCAAAGGCAAGCCTGAAGGCTGCTTACAGGCTTCCTGAGGGGCAGCTGTGTCCTTGCTTAGCCAAATCCCAAGGTAGCACTGAGCCATGGACCATCTCCTGAGCAGTGCACGCACAGTGTGGTTACCAGCCCAGCAGAGTTCATGATGTCTCCATGATGCAAGAAGAGATGATGATTTTCACTGCACACCCCAGTAAAGATGCGGCTTAACACCACAAGGTCCCCATGGGAGAGTGCCTTGGACAGAAGAAACCTCAAGATCTCAGAGCAGGCCCTGTTGGTATGTGGACATGTTTTGTTCTCAAAGGAACACATCCTGGCACTTGGACTTCACACATCTCCTACACCTTCTGGGCCTCCTAGACCTCTCAGACCTTCTGGATCTCCTGGACTGCACAGACCCCCAACCTTCCAGCCCATCCTCAGCTCATCCTCCACGAACTCATGCCCCAGAGGTTCCCACCTACAGCTGCCTGCAGGAGGGTTTATTCACAAGCAGAGCTCAGGTTGCATCAGAACTTGTTGGCTTTGGGCAGGACTCTAAGGAAAACAGGAGCAGTGACCTGAGCCTTGGCTTCACTACCCACAGCCCAAGAGAAGCCATGAAACCCATCTGGCTGCTCTGCTCAAGCCTTCTCCTGGGAAGCTAACACAAACCCACCTCAGATCAGAGCCCCAAGTCTGAACTCTGCTCTGCACCATCAAATGATCTGAAATCCCCAAACCAGGCAGACCAGTAAAAATTTTCTGTCTTTAAAAAACAAAACAGTAAAAGACTCACATCACATCAAAGGGCAGCCACATCCCCACTGCACTGGGCAGACCACCCCAGTGGGACCAGCCTGGCTCTGTGCCCTGCAGCCACCACTTGCTCTGCTGCTCCTGGACCTGGACTACTGCTGGGCACCTGAACTGCTGGTGGAGGCTGCAGTTTGTCAAGGAACCTTGGTGGGTTCTCACCAAGCTGGCCCTCCTGGAGGAGGTTATGGTTTCATGTTGTGTTGTTTCTTGAGGCTGGTTATTCCTTTTTCCCCCTCCTGATACTAATGTTGAGACACACAGTTGGGGGTGAGGAGCACACAGTGGGTAAAAGCTCCACTCCCTGGCCTGAGCACAGGTGATGGTTCCAAATAATTCTGCTGCTGCTTTCTCTCTGCTCAGGGTCCTGCAGAAGTCATTGACTCCCTTATTCTCCACCCTGGATTGATTTCCACCTAAGCACCTAACTTGGGGTGCTCTCTGCAGAGCCTGGGCTAATACAGCAGGAAGGAAGAGCAGTTTTAAGTAGAGGCTGGAGTGCTTCAGCCTCACCTCATCTCCTCACCAGCTATAAAAACATGGAGCTGAAGGGCACCATTTTCACACTCTTTAAGACAGAGACAGGCCATGCTGTGGAAATATGATGATACTCGTTTTTAGACATGTTTGAAGCCAATTCAGGACGATTTTTGCCCAGTGTCAAAGCTGCAGAAGGTGTTCTTTGCAAGCTCTGCTCCATCCCCCACAGCCCTGTGGGACACATGCAGGAGGACAGGAGTGGGGACAGGATTGGATGGGCATGGGGATCAGCACAGGGATGAGGAGGGGGACAGGGACAACTAGAAGATCATCCCTGCCCTGGAAACACGGATCCCAAAATAAAGCCCCAGGTTCGCAAGGCGTGCTGGCATTGCTGCCAAGTGGCCACTTAGAGGTCCTGCAGGGGACATCTTGTCGCGGCAATCAAGTGAAGGGCTCAGGTTTACTGCTCCTGCAGGCTTTGAAACAGGCCTCCGGTGAGGAGCTGGCATTCTACAGAAACCACACGGGACACCACCTGGGGAATTTTTCTCAAGCTTTTTGCCACCTTTCCTAGTTTTCCCCTACCTTTCTTTCCAAAATGTTTCAAGAATTCTTGTTTCCCTCTCACTGCCGAGCCGATCTGTGCCTGGTGCTTTTCCCAGATAGAAGTCAAAGCCCCTGTTGTGAGGTCTCCTTGTCCCAGGCACTGAGTCTCAGCTCTTCAGGGGCATGTTGGTATCAGCTTTGGTGTCAGCCTGGAGCCTGCCCTGCTCTCCCCCATCAGCGGGCTCTCCCTGAAGCAGAGAAGTGACAGATGAGGGACAAGAACCGCCCTCCATCGATACACGGCTAATCCTTACCCCCTCCCCAAATCCCACCTTGGAGAAGGGAGCAGAGGCTGTGGTGGGACAGGAGCTGAGGAGAAGATTAGGGCTGGGGGCCCCTGGAGGTGCTTCCCCGCGATGGGGACACAGCCTGGTTCTGGCTGGCAAAGGGCATTCAGAGCAGTGCTGTGGCTATGAAACTCTGTTCCTGCTCTGCTGCCCTCAAATTCCCTGTCACTTCTATGGGGCATGGAGCTCAAGGGCTGGACGTTTGGCAGTTTCCAGCTGCTGCTCACTAGTTTTGCCTCGTTTGGCTGCTCAGCCTCCGAGGACCTGGTTGGGGAAGGGGAACACACTCCCATGGCATCTCCATCTCCTGCTCCTCTCCATTTTTCACTCACATTTTTCTCTCCTGGGCAGGTGGCTCTGGGGAACCATCACTGCTTTCCTCACCACCACCCCACTGCTGAGCTCTGCCCCTTGCCAGCACATCGGGGTCATCTCCATTGTCAGGAGCTGACCACAAGAGCTCTGTGGTGCGCAGGGTGCCTGCGCCCTTCCTCTGGCACTGCCCACATTCCTGTGATGACCAAAACCATCCTAACAGTGACCTGCTCCAGGTTCTACGATGGTTTGCTCCGTGCTGTGGAGGAAGTGTCCTCACTTCCCCCAGCAGCCCGGCTCCAGCCCTGTATCACCTCAGCATCACCCCGGGCAAAACTCCTCCATCTGACGATGTGCTCAGACTCTCAGACTCCCACGTTACGAAACGGCCGCGCTGGCTGCCTCACATCTCCCCTGTGGTTTCCAAGGGCAGGTGCCACTTACAGGAAATAAAGACACCAGCAAAACTCAGCACGCTCCTGGCAGCTCCAGGGTGGCACCTCGGCTGCAAAACCACTCCAGCACCAGCAGGCCTGGCGCTGCAATTATTCACCACTTTCTCTGCTGAGACACACTGGATTCGTTCCTCTGATCACCAGTTGCTCATCCGCCTCCTTCTCCACAGCCTGAGGAAAAGACCTTGTTTGTCTGGGGAAGACATCTCTGCTAGCTTGTGGGGTTTTTGCAAAGTGCAGGGTTTGTTATTATTACAGCACGACCTTACAGTGTGGCAGTGGACAAAGGAAAATGAGGTGCGAATGAGCAGCTTTGCTGCTGGGTGTAAACCGCCACACACAGCTGCCCGTGCTGCTCTGATCTACACAGGCACCCCTGGCTCTCTGACCAACGGCACTCAAACAGTATTTACAGGATGGAATTTTAGATATAATTTTCCTGCCTTTTTCTTCCATATGTCCAATTCTCCAGCCTTTCCTCTCCTGCTTAGCCACCCAATCCCTGCAGGCACCTCCTGCTCTGATCCTGACAAGAATGTGTACAGCACTCGAGGAGTCTGGAAGTTTAGATACAATTTGCCTGACTCTTTTTTTCTTGTGTGTTAGATGCTCCATCCCTCCCTCTCCTCCCTGGCCAGCTGGATCCACGCAGCCACCTCCAGCTCACTGATCCCGACAGCACTCTCTTTGGAATTTTAGGTAACATTTTCCTGAAGTTTTTGTTCCATGTATTGGATTCGCAATCCCTTCCTCCCGTGCCCACCCAACCCTGTTTTTTTTTCCCGTGTTATCCCTCTCTCCGTGCTCTGCAGTGAAGCTGCTGTCCCGGAAAGGGAGCATCCTCTCACCGGGAGCAATTTCGCGGTCCTTTCGGCTCCGACCCTTAGGGATGCCCACGGGAGACCGCACTTGGGCATCTCTTCGGCCACCGCTCGGAGCCGAAAGGACCGACCAGCCCCTCTCCCTCTTTTCCCCACCCGGTCCCCCCGTACCTGCCTCCGGCTCAGCTCCCGCAGCGCTCCCCGGCGAGAACCGGCCCCGCCGCCTCCCCCGCCCCGGTCCCGCCTCATCCCGCCCCTTGTCACTTCCAAACCCTCCCTCCGGCCGGGCTCACTCCTGGCTGGGCCAGGTGTGGTGGAAATCCTCCTTGAATTTCTTCCCAGTGCTTTTAATTCCCTAGCAAATTGCAGCTGCTGCTGCTGCTCCTACCTTGGTCTTGCCAAGATCATCCGTGGCCATTCCCACTTCACAAGATGCTGAAGGAGGTGTGGCTCCATCCCTTCCATGCTGCTGCTGAGAGAGGAGCCCAGCTCCTTGTTTTTCCCCAAAAAGAGAAAAAAAATCCTATTAAAGTGGCGCAGACAAGAGAAGGAGCATTTGGGGATTGTAGATGGGATGTGAGCAGTCAAAGAATGATGGAATTGGAGAATCATGAAATCCTGGAAATACAGACTAGTTTGGAAGGCGCCGTTGGAGGACACCTAATTCCCCCTTCTGCAGTCAGCAGGGACATCCTCAGCCAGAGCAGTCGCTTGGAAGGTGCAGGAAGAGTTCTGAAGCAGGTCAGGGTCTGGTGCTGCCGCCCCATTCCCCTGCTGCAGCATTTTATGGTCTGTTTCTCAGTCTGGTTTGAGGTGTCCCAGGTGCCAGGACATCACCTCACTGCTTTGGCATCATCCCACGTGCTAACACCCCTCATGTCAGGCCTTTGACACGGTTCAATAACTGCAGTTATCCCCAGATATGTTTATTACCTTTTTGGGAGAAGACCTCACTTTTAAAAGCTTGTATCACCTTTTAAAAGAAGAGGTAAAAGATCTTACAGTATTTTTAACTAACACATACACACTCAATCCAGCAGCTGTGTTTACTGTCAAGCCTGCTGCTGGGCATCTTTCCTGGTGCTATTTTGTACACCCTGTCTCTTTGCACTGCAGGCTACATAAGATGTTGATGCTCAAATAGAAGGGGCAGAGCTCAACCTCAGTGGCACCAGCATCTGAGTCTGAGATGATGGTCTCTTACTAGGAAGAATGAACTGGGCTTCCATAAAATCATCATGGAAAGGTGCAGCAGCTTCTCTGTCAGCTTCCAGGGGTGGGGGTGAGCAGACAGGAGCCCTCAGGAGCACCTCCACCCCCCAGCCTTGTCCGTGAGTTTCATGGTGTTCAGCATGCAGTTCCTGGTGGATTTTATTACTTCATCTCAGCATCAAGTCTCACACACCAATCCCTGGTGATCACACAATTAATCACACAATTCATTTTACTGTGAGAGTGCTGAGCCCTGGAACAGACTGCCTGGAGAGGTTATGGAGTCTCCTTCTCTGGAGAGAGCTTCCAAGCCCACCTGGCCTTTGTAATCTTGGGCAATTTGCTGTGGGTGCCCTTGCTTGCACAGGGGAATTGGGCTGGATGATCTCTAGAGGTCCCTTCTAACTCTACTGTTCCCTAATCCCTCACAAGGGAGCTGGAGAGATGCACACCCCCTCATTTATTTTCCATATTTTCCTATGCTGGGATCTTCATGCTGAGGGTTGTGATCCCTGAGCCCAACACCACGGGTCAGAGGTGACACCTTCAGCATCTTGAGCGGCTGTGGGAGTCATTAACTGCTCACCACAGAACAGCAAACACCTATAAACCTCTTTGGGACTATAAATCAAAGCAGAGCATTGTAAAAGGCAGCAGCTGCCTCTTGCCAAGAGAGGTACCTGCAGGTTCTTGCTCAGTCAGGACTTGGTCAGATCTTCCCAAGTGTCCCAGTGTTCCGTTGTTTGGGAACAAAAAGGATTTTCAATGGCCTCCTCCCATTCTGTCCACAGTGGAACATAGGATGATGCTTGAACAACCCTTCCAAGTGAATCTGGAATGAACAGGTTGGATGGGGAACACCAGGACTTATCCTGCTCCTCACCCCTGCTCTGCCTTCGCTGCTCAATACCCTGGAGAACAATGTCTGGTCCCAGCACCAGCAGCTCCAGGGCTGAAAATAGAGCAGGCTGCATTTGCCAAACATCAGCTGTGGGACCAGATGACCTTGAGCTTGACTTGGCTTTCTGTTGTCTCTCCCACTTGCTTCACAAGAAAGTTTATTTCATAAGCAAATACCTCTTGCTAAAAATACAGCTGAGGATCCCTACAGGAAGCTCCTCTGTCCCTGGGCATTCTGCTGGAGCAGGGTGTTGGGCTGGCCTGGTGCACCCCTGACAGCAATTAAATACAGCTGAGAAGCTGGGAGCACCAGGCACAGCACTCCCCAAACTGGCACCAACCATCTCATCTCAGTGCTTACAAAATACCAGCAGGGACTAACTTTGGCTGGTAAAGGAGGAATATTTGAATGGTGGGCACCAAGGCAGCTGCCAGGGTTTCTGGGCTGTTTTTTGGGGCTGTGTGTGAGGGAGCAGAGCTGTCTGTCCCAGAACCCAGCATGGGAACCCCAGGACAGCTCTGCAGGGAGGAAATCACTCCAAAATTACAGCCCTGTTAGCAGGACTGAGGTCAGGTCACTGGAACAAACACCTAGCTGGTCCATATCTAGTTCTGTACCACCCTGCACTGCTTCTGGCCCTTCCATGTAGTGGTGGGAAGTGGGGGATGGTCCTAGGGGTCTCCAGCCTAGCACAACCATGGTGACCACAGTCATACCTGTGGGCACTTCTTGTGCTCAGGGCTTTCATGAGGGTTCAGACAGGTTCCCGGGGCTGCAGAAGTAGGAATAAGGCCATGGCTTTGCTGAGCTGTGTCACCTGCCTGACCTCTGCTCACATCCCTGCTGGGCAGTCTCTCAGTGCCGGTGTGGCACAGCATGGCCATCTGCCCTGCCCATGGCTGACATCCACTAATTAGATGGGTGTCATTAGCAGGAGGTGGGAGCTCTAGGTGCTAAGCACTTGGACATGTCTGCAGATTGGCTCCCATCTTGACATCTCGGGGCTCACACAGCTGTGCTGTGAGGGAGGAAGGTGCCCATCCCCATCTCTGTGGACCCAGTTTCTTGTCTGCTCTGCCCGGGCACACAGGGCAACCCTCTTGCCACGCAGGGTACAAGCAGGCAGGTTCAGCATATGAATTACTCAGTTTATAGGGTGACTCTCAGGGACACTCTGTTCCTAAACAGAATGATTTGGTTGTGACCCAGTAAAATCAGCTGGGTGACAGCGAGAACCTTGCCAGCCAACCCGCGCCCAGAGCCACTGCTGATGGAACCCTTCTGCCTGACCTCTGTTTGCGTTACAAAGATCAGGCTGTAAAACCCAGACTGGTTTGGTTTTACAAGCAGCAGCAGAGGGGAGGGAAGCGCCCCCCCAGGCTGCTTCCTGGCATGGTGTGGGTGTCTGATGGCCATGGTCTAGGCAGGCAGGAGAGGAACTCGGTGAGCCTCGTGGCCAGTGGGTAGGTACCACCCAGATGTTCAATGCTGAGAGCTGCTGCTGTGGGATGGGAGGGAGAGGGCAAAACCCAGCTCGGGTGCAGCTCCTACAGCCTGACCATCCCTGGTGCTGACCACAGAATCGTGACTCATCCCACTGAGGCCATGCTTCCTGGGGTAGGTAGCACCAAGCAGCTCTCAGCACAGGACCATGGCAGGCTGCATGCTCCAGCAGTGGTTTGTCATTTCCTCATCAACTAATTGGTGTGCCAGGTAATTAGCTGCACTCATTTGCTTTCCTGCCATAGAAGTTTCCTGAAAAAAATAACCAGAACTATCATGACTCCAGCATCCAACCATGAGGTGGCTGTGGGCGGGGACAGTCCCTGAGGGTGCCATGCTGCCGTGGCACAGACTGGGGAACACCAGCACGGCGCCGGTGGGGCTGAAACATCATAAAGATCTCCCTGGGTTGGTGTTTTATGGTCCTCTCCAATGTTCTGAGGAACATGTGCACTATTTGGTGACCGATGAGTTTACAAGAAGAACACACAGAGGGTGGCTGCCTGCCCTGATCAGCTGGGGAACAGCCTGTCCTGGGCAGGATTCGTTGTGTAAACTTGGGTGAGAAGGTCTCAAAACCCCAGCAAGGAAGGTGCTGCTGCAAGAGGCGTTGTGAAAACAGGGTGATTCACCATGGCCCTGGTTGCCAGCTGCATGCAGCCACGCTTCATGGTGATGCCATCTCCACGGGCACCACAGTACGTCCTAAAGCTGAAAGGATCTGGTGAACATGCAGGGCTTCCATCTCCAGAAACACACCTGGGCAATATGCTTGAGTGGAAGGGGACAGGAGTGGTCCCACAGTGTGCTGCGTAGGGCCAGGCTTGTGTCTGCAGACCCTGGGGACTTGCTGTTCTGGGCAGGGCCTGCGCAGTGTGGCACTGCTGCATGTCACTTGGCCCCACAGAGGCTTCGCTGGCCACTATTCCCTCCTGTGCTCTGTGTCACTGATTCACAGACTGCATTGGGTTGGAAGGGACCCTCACAGGTCATCTTGTCTAACCCTGCTGCAGGCAGCAGGGACAACTCCAACTAGAGCAGGCTGCCCAGGGGCACATCGAGTCTGATCTTGAATGTCTCCAGGGATAATGCCTCGACCACATCCCTGGGCATCCTGTTCCAGTATTTCACCGCTCTCATTGTGCAGAGCTTCCTCCTGATGTCCAACCTAAATCTGCTTTGTTCCAGTTGCAAACCATTGCCCTTGTCTTATCCCCACAGGCCCTTCTAAACAGTACCTCCCCAACCTGCCTGTAGGTCCCCTTCAGATACTGAAATGCATCTCTAAGGTCTCCATGGAGCCTTCTCCTCTCCAGGCTGAACAGCCACAACTTTCCCAGCCTGTCCCCACAGCAGGGGCGTTTCAGTCCTTTGATCACCATTCTGCTGCTCTTCAGAACGTTGCCTGGTGAGGAGACTGCCAGGGTAAAAATGCCAGCTGGAGAGCTGAGCAGGCCTGGTAGCCCATCTCCATGCCCAGAGGCTCGAATCCCAATGGGGATGTAAATCCCACCCAGCTTCTTCTGGGAGGAAGCCAAGGCAGGAGCATAAGCCTGGGAGTGACAAGGTGTTGCAGAAGTGTCACAGGGAAGTGCCCGAGCAGGGCGGATGATGCACGGGAAGACACCACACCGGGAACATGCTGCTTGTGCCCCCGGAGGCAGGTGCAGTTCCCTGGTTACACCTCGGGCTGTGCTGCAACCGGGCCGGGCACCCCGAGCCCACCGCAGCTCCCACCTGGACCCTGAGCACCACGGCTGGGGCTGCTGGAACCTGCTGTGCCCATGGCATCCCACTTGTGCCCATGTCATTCTGCCCTGTGCCCGTGCCATTCTGCCTCATGCCCATGTCATTCTGCCCTGTGCCCATTCCATTCTGCCCTGTGCCGCAGGGGTGGCTGAAGTAACCTCTACCCACAGCCACCCCCCGTACCCCCAGTGCCCCCAATGTTACCACTACAACCACCACCTTCTCTGCCACCCCCAGCTCCCTGGGTCCAGGGCATCCTGAGCTCCCAGTGCTCTGGAGTGGGGTACGTAGGATGGCCCCTCGTGTGCTCAGAGGTGGGATGACAGAGCCTTTGCCCTTGGGAGAAGGGGAAAGATAGAGAAAGAGATTTCATATGAAATCCCGAGGGACCAGGGTGCCCTCACTGCCAGAAAGGCTCCACTCAGGGGTGACGTGGTTGGGCAATTGAAGCTGTCGCTTCAGAAAGCACTGAGCGCCCTGTGTGTGCCCTGCTGAGAGCTACAGACCAGCTCCTGTTGGGGACAAGGACCCACGTAGCCATGGGTTGGCAAGTGCATCCTGACACCCAGTAGCCCAGTGAGGAGCAGCTCCAGGCTCCTCCTGCACGAGAGAGAAGGTTCTGGGCTGGCATTGCTTAGCCTGACCAAGGCTTTCTTCTCTCGGTCCCCTCGCTGGGCACCATCCAGACGCAACCTGACTCCGGTTGCTCCTGGGACCAACCCCACTGGAGTCAGCGCAGGAGGCTTTGGCCGAGACTCTGCACCTCCCAGTCCATCCTGTTCGCAGGGAGATGCCGGCGTCGGGATTAGTGCCGGGGCCGTGTCACGGCCTGTCACAGCGTGTCACAGCTCACCTCTGACTCTCACCGAAACTGCTCTGGTGCTGCAGCGGCTCAGCCCGGTGCTTGGGATGCTCCCGTCGGCAGCGCCAGGAGCAGGGACTGCTGGAAAAACTCCCCCAAAGCCCTGGGTACAGGCCAGGCTGGTGGGGATGGCTCAGAGCCATGGCCAGACGTGGGGAATCGCTGCAGGGAGCTGCCCACCCTGGCTGCATGTTTCCTACTGCTGTGGTGTCACTGAGGCAGGCAGTGGGACCTTCAAGCCAAGACAATGACCTGGCACAATGTCCCAGCCTGTTGGCACCTTCTATGCCGCACAGCTGGCCATGGTCTGAGCCCTGGCAGCAGCCCTGTTCTGAGGCTCTGCAGCTCAGAGCAAAGGGAGGTCACTGGCACTGTCCAGAGCTGAGCTGCGGAGCCAGCTTGCCCTGGCCTGGAGCTGAAAGGGTGAAGTGAAGCAGGGCACAGGGGGCTCAGACCCTGAAAGGCTTTTCTGTAAGCACGTGCTGGAGATGCCTTTCCCCAGCCCAGCCCCATTTACATTAATGAGGCATTTAACTCCCAAACCAGTTTGTGGACCCCTGCAATGTCACCAGTTGTAAGGGGCCTGGGCAGCCTTTAACTCACTCAGTGCTGGAAGCAGCTTTGGGCACCGTCCATCTTCTCTGAGGAGGGAGTAAGAGCCACCCCTCTGGGCTGACATCCTGGGTCACTGCATCCCACAGGGCTGGGGGCTGCTGTGCCTTGTCCAGCTTGGGTCAGGATGGGGCTGGGCTGTGTCTCAGATGAGTTTTCCAGGGAGTTTAGGAGTTACTGCCCATTGTCACATCCTGGGCAAGTTTTTCATCCTGGTGCTCCCATCTTTCTCTGGCTTATCAGGTGGGATTCTGTCTGACCGGGAAACCATCCTTCCCTCCCTCTCTCCCTCACCCCTCCCATCTCTGTTTGGCTGTTCTTGTATATGAATCACTCTTGTACTGACTGTTTGTGCCAGTCAGGAGAGCATGGAAGTTGGGGTGAGTTTTGTTTTCCACCCAGGAAAAGCCTTTGCCCATCACTTTGGCTCCTCAGAAGTTTTTAGGCAGCAAGTCTTGCTGTTGCAGCTGGAGTGTGTTTCTGCACAGCTCATCTTCTCTTCATGGTTTTCATGGCAAGTGTTCGTTTTTCCTGTGGCTTTGGGTTTTGTAGCCTCTGCCCTGAGCCCTACATGCCATGAAGCCAAAGGTGCTCTGTAGGTTGGGGCCATTGCTGGCTCCCCAGCAATGTCCTGGGATGTTCCCCTGTGTCCCCATGGCAAGAGCCCAGGGTTCCCACCCAGCCCTTGGAACAGCAGCTGCAGCAGTGGAAGAGGAGATGCCTACCACTGACCCGCTGGTTTTATTGCCTGTTGTTCCTGTAAACCCCAAGCTGAGTTTCTCAAATGCTTTGAGTTTATGATGTTTAGTGTGTGTCAGACCTGCTTTTCATACCATGCTGGGTAGTTGTCTGTGCTCGAGATGACTCAGGAGTGCAGCAGAGTTCAGTATCTAATGCATGAAGTAATGAAATATGAAGTAATCTCTTTCTGTGGGTGGCTTTCTGCCTCCCAAGGATTATTTGTACCAGGAGAAAAGGTGCTGACCCTGCCCTGAGCAATCAATGCAAAAGCACCTGCAGAATGCCTCCATCCCAAACGTTCCGAGTGAGTGCTCGTGGCAAAAGGTGCCCAGCAGGACCCAGGTCCCAGGGTATGGACTGCAGAGTCCTGGCAGCATGCTGGTTGCAAGGAACTGGCTGCAAGGCGTAGTCTATCTCTGAAGGTCGCTGTCATTTCCCCCACTGCTGTGGTCAGGACAGCTCACCCCTGTAATGCAAAGAAGCAGGTGGCTCTGGTGCCCTGTGGCCTGCATGGGCTGCTCTGGTTTCTCTGAGTCTGTTCTGCTGCTGCAAGGGGGCAAGTCCTGTGTAACCAGTGTGGTGCTGTGTTTAGAGGTGATGGGAACAGGCAGGGCTTTGCTCTGAGCCCCTCGTCTTGGTGCATTCCAGATAGGGCTCTGGGGCAGCACAAGCCAAATTCTCTCCCCTGCAGTCCCCAAAGGACTGTCCAGGAGTGAAACTGTCTGAAGACACCCCAAGCTCCAGTAGTTTTGGTCCCTTTGCTGGCTAATGCTGCTTTCTGAAAGGCATTTTCAATGCACTGGGGACATTTACCCTGTTTGCACCCCCAGCTACCCCTGGCCTGCTCTGTGGAGGAGCCTGGGGCAGGCACAGGCAGGTCCCACTGTCAGCATGGAAAATAATCACCATACCATGGATTAAAAACAGGAAAAAGAGCCAGACAGTTAGTCAAAAATATATCTTTATTTTTTAAGTTTATCAGACACTTAAATAACTCAGTTAAAATGTTTTATTGCACATTACAGAACCTGCCTGGATCCTCGCAGTCCTGTCTCAAGGCACAGAGAGGCCTCCTCACACACACACAGAGGCTCTGAGCCACTCTTGCTCCACTAACCCCCAAGCAGCCATCCCGGTGTGGGCACTGCCCATCCTTAGCAGCTACTCAGAGTGCTGCAGGCAGGAACTAGCTACAGCAAGAAAGAGCCAGGTGCAGGGCTGGTAGCCAGGGGCTGGGCCCTGCCACCCCCAGCTGAGTGTCCCAAGAATCTGTCCCCAGGCATGGGCACAGGGAGTAGCCTCTGGCCTGCCCACAGTGCTAGGAGGCTCTGGCAGTGCAGTGGAAGGGGCACAGTGTGGAGCAGAGGAGGCAAGATGGGGGTGTGACAGAACACCCTAGAATGGTGTAAGCAAGGGGGATGATGTAATGGCTTCAACCACCTCCCTTCAGGGCCATGTGTGGAGCCCAGGGCAGCTCCAGCTGTTGTTGGCACCTCCCTGGGCACCGCAGGCATTGCAGGAGGGGAACAGGAGGTTGGGCAGAAGAGCAGGCAGCTGTCTTTGGGGCTCTGGGAAGTGCCATCTGACCAAGGCCCCATGACACGTAATGAGCTCCTCTGAGGTTACGTCGAATGATGGCTTGAGAGGTGTAAAATGAGTCAAGTTGCAGTGGGCAGCTCCTTACTGCTATCCAAGCTGGATTCCATGCCCTTTGCAGATGACTCTTCAGGGCTGGCTTCAGTTCTCCTGCTCCAGCTGTGTAATAACTCACTCTACAGGCACATCTATGGATACCCTAACTTCTCATCTAGGAATAAATTGCTCCTCAGGCTGCCTTAGGAAAGAAGTTCCTAAACAAAATTCAGCTTCAGAGCTTCCCTTTTCCTCAGCCTGTGCTCTTCCCCAAGTCTCTGTCATGCCCCTTCCTACAAGGTCACACTGCACTCCTGAGAGCCCCCAGGTTTGCCACCAGCTGCACTGTGCCACAGCGAGTCACCAGCATTAATACTCAATGTGGAACCAAGCTTCTGCTGTGGTGCAACTCCTGCCCACGTGCAGTGGGTGTGTGCAGCTGGCTGCTACGTGTGCCTCTGCCTGGAGAGCCACCTCAGCTCAGCACCACGTCCTGCTCCAGCCGTCCCTGCCACGATCAGCTCGAGATGCAATGAGAGGTTCCTCATGTCTCTGAGCCCTTTGCTTTGTGTCTGAGCTTTGCTCAGAGAAGCTTTGACTGCAAGTTCAATCCCTAGGTAAGGGTCTGACCCGACAGCCCTTCAGTGCTTGTTTGGATGTGCGCCCTTCACCCCTGGGCTCGTGGGTCCAGCACCCACCTCTAGTTTGGCACCTGGGTGGGTGGCTAAGCAAGCGTCAGTGCCGCCCGGGCTCCAGCGTGTCGGGCAGCTGCTCGCTGAAGGCGCTCTCCAGCCGCAAAGTGCTGTAGTTGGGAGGGGGAGTCCTGGGCAGGGGGCTGCCCTGGGGCAGCGGCAGGCGCAGGGCGGTGTTAAAGGTGGGCAGGTCCTCGTCGAGGCAGACAGGATTGTCGTGGCCCTGCCTCTCCAGGTCTGCAGCCTGTGGAGGCTTCCCCGAGCGCTGCCTCTTGCGGTCGTTCCACCACTTCTTCGCCTTCTGCCACTGGCGCCGCAGCACGATGGAGAGAGAGTCGATGAAGAAGACCTCCACGATCTCGATGACACAAACCACAGAGCAGCTCATCCAGAGGCCCAGCTGCCCCCCGAAGTTTGAAAGGAGAATGACGAGCTACAGGAAGAGGAGAGCACAAGGTTATCAGCTCCTGCAGGCACTGGACATGTTCATGGCACTGTTGCAGCATGAGGGGAGGCTGCACCAAGATGAGGCACCCAGAGTGTGCTGTGAGAGCTACCAGATGTGGTAGGTCTGCCTCCTTACCATACTTGGTGCTTGTTGCAGGCAGCCTGAGGGTGTCCCCTGCACTAGACAGTTTGGGAAGTGGCCATGGGTAAAAGGGCCACAAAGGGCAGGATCAGGCACCTGAGGATGTCCCTGTCTCGATGGGACCATTCTATCGTGCCTGGAAGGAAGAGCTGCCTCTTCCCAGGGCAGACAGGGAGCTGCTATGCTCACTTACTGTGTTGGCTGGGTTCTCTGAAATGAATCTCTCGTTCAGGTCCTTGTAGAACACCATGAGGTTTGCAAGGTCTGTCCTGAGGAGACACAGGTTGAGGGGTTTAGTAAAACAATAACATGAAATGCACTGAAAAACTATGCCAGTAACCAGTTGGACCAGTAGGGCTGGGCCACTCTAAGGGAGCTTTTTCCCCAATTGCCATCATTAGAGCTGCTGAGATTGTATCTGAGCTGAAGGTGCAAGCTACAAGCACATAGAACTTACTTGTTCAGCTTCTTGTTGAGTTTTTGCCCTTTGTCCCAAGAGAGAACTCGAAGCATCCAGTCCTGGAAAAAACAACAGAAAATGCTGCCTTAGTTGTGTGAGCTTGGGATGGAATCCCCTGGACAGGGAGCTCACCTCAGACCAGTCTGGGTGGCAGAAGTGGGTGTGTGACAGGCCAGGTGACCCCCAGGAGAGTTCGCAGCCCACAACCCAAATTTTAGTTTCAGGCTGGGTTCCTGGAGGGGAAGCCTTGTCATGGACAGTATGGATTGAGTCTGATGCAGGAGCATCTTTGAAGTTCTAACAAACACCCGAGGGGCTCTTTGCCTCTGTGTTGAACCTCTGGGTTTACTTAGTGCCTCGTGCTGTTGTCACAGTGGAGCTCAGTCAGGAACCAACCTCGGAGACAGCGGATGGCCACTGGGCGATGCTGGTGGTGAGTGCCCACTCCTTGAAGCTGCAGAGAGAAGCAGGCTGTCAGTTGTGAGCTCGACCATCCCCCAGGCAGCATTTCAGCTCTGGTTGTGAGCAGGACTTACCTGCAGGCATCTTTGCAGATTTGCTGGCAGCCCAGCTGCTCCTTCACAAACTTCTCGTGCAGTCTGTAGTAGCAGTACACTGTGAGGAGGGAGCAGGAGGTGTGTGAGAAGATAGAAATAAAAAGAACCATCACCTGCATGGTGGGGATAAAGCTATTGACTCTAGAAACATTGCAAAACACCCTGAGAAGTGGTTGCCACTTGCTCTGGGCATGATCAGTTACCTCACATGGTCAAATCCTCCACTTGACACTTGTGCTGTGCACAGATGAGCAATTAGGACAAGTGTCAGAAACAAGCCAACCTAAGCATGAGAGGCAGCTCTAGGCTCTGCAGTGTGGAATCTGCAGTGGGCTGAGGCAGGTTTGCTGTCCCCAGCATGCTGTATGCCTGGGAAGGGGCTGGGTGCAGGCAGGGCTGTGCTGAGCAGGGATGGTGCTGTGGAGGGAGCTGGCTCCAGCGGGTGGGTGAGGCACATGCAGTGTGGGAGGTATGGAGATACTTACTCCAGTTGGGGTTTTTCTTGTAGTTGCAGTACTCTGCCCCAGGAGGCAAGGGCTGGGCATACTGGGCACAGCCACACGAATTCACCATGGCCTTTTGGAAGCAGGAGTGCAGGCAGATCTGAGGGAGATAAACCAAGAGCTGGTATCTAAGAAGCACCAGAGTCCAGGTTTGCATGCACCTAAGAGCATCCTCTGCTTCTGGCAGCAGCAGTAAGATGGAAGCCACATGTCCCTGTCCCTGCCTTCAGGCTCTGTCACTACTGAAGCCAAATACAGGCAGTTTAGGGTCTAGTGCAAGAAGCAATAAAATCCTCTCAGGGGGTTGTCTGTGAATACCCTCACTGCCCCTATGGCCACCAAGAACTTTGGTGTTGCAGGTGCTGTGCCCACAGTCACAGAAGAGGTTTTTGGTCTGCCATGGCACGTGGTGTGCAAATCAACAGCTAGCTGTGGGAAGTGACTCATTGGTGGAAATGCTCACAGCCTCCACCAGATTGTGTCAGTGTACACCAGGAGACCTGAAGCTGTAAGGATTAATGTGGCAGTAAAGTCAGAGCTTGGTGCTAAAACACTTCATCAGCTGCAACAAGCAGGAGCTGAAATCCTGCTCCTACCTCTGAAAAAAAATGCTTATTATAGGTTGAACTGGATGCTCTTGGAGGTCTCTTCCAACCTGTTTGATTCTATGATTCTCTGATTCTTGTTTTGACATCTCAGTTGTTTGGTCTTTTGCTGCCAGTCCCAGCCCTTCTGAGCACTGAGTTTTGGGGAAACAGCTATTAACGCCCTGAGATCATATCTGTGTGCTCCTACCTGGCAACACATAACAGCAGATTTCAGGTACAATGCCCCATAAAAGGAAAGTCCTGCCTGGGCACAGGCTCTGCAGCAGGCAGCAGCTGATGTAATTACAGCTCTTCAAAAGGAGAGTGCCAGAACAACTGACACCCTCCAAGAGGACCCAATTACAGAAACCATGCAAAATTAGTGGAAACTTACTGTGCAAACAACCATTCTGCTCTCTGGACACTGATTAGATGGTATCTGTTACTCCTGGAGTCCTAAAGGTCACAATTTCTGGCTTCAAGGGTTACTAAGCTGCAACATTTACTTGGCCAATATTTTCCAGTCTCACATTGCTTGAAAATTGCCTAATGAGCTAATGTTCTCTCTTTATCTAGCAGGGTGCCTAAGGGAACTTCAGACACAAACGACTTGGGAATAAAACTTGAGATTTCAAGAAGTGCTGTGGCATTTTGCATCAGTGGTTACAAGCAGTGAACTGTGCCTGGGCTGTCTGCAGTCTCAGATCCTGAGCTGTATTCCCAAGCTTCTTACAACGGCAGTTTTCAAGCACCTGATGTAGCAATGTACCAGGCTTACCTGCAGTGAGTAGCTCTTGTTATAGAGATTTTCCACTGGTATATCTGCTCCGGTCTCTGTACAGTCACTGTAGGGCTTGCTCAGCTTGCGAGACCGAGTCTGAGAAGCAGAAGAGAACAAATCTTGGTTGTTTGAGCTGACAAAAGATCTAGTGGCAGTTCATCACAACTCTGAGGCTGTAAGTGATGGGGGAGGGTGAGCAGCAGGTTTATTGTTTGCAATCTCAAATAATTTGTCAACCACTCATCGGAACAAGGGGAGCTTGTCTGTAATAGCCACTTCCCAAAACACTGCTTGGGTGGATGACCTGCAGGGCTGCTATCACCATAGCAGGGAGGGCTTTTCACAGGGATTCATTCATATGTATGTTTCTTCTTGTTGCAAGGTCCTAGAGGCTATGCATGGCTTATCCTGGATGTGTGTGTTTTGTTGGCTGGTTGTTTTGTTTTCTATGAGGCCCCACACCTTCCCCAGCTGCTGCTTCACTTACTGCTCCTGTTCTGTGCGTAAAAGGGCAGCACTCGAGGCTCCACTAGTGCTCAACAGCACCTCTCCAAAACCCCTCTACACCAAATGTTCGTATCTCCCTCAGGCTTTGTTGCAGGCAGAGCTTGGCCCCTCCTCTCCGACGAATGCTAACACCTTTTACTGTTTTGCAATCTCTGCCCAAAGAAGGCTCTGAAATGCCAAGTGATGATCTCAAAGGTCTTTTCCAACTTGATTAATTCTGTGATTCTCTTGTGAAGTGCTGTGCCTGCAAGGTCTGCTGCAAGCTGGGATGGGAGCCCTGAAGTTCAGGAGATCTGGTTCAGGTGACATCATCTGCTTCCTGCAGACCTCCCTCAGCCCCGAGCTCTTGCTGCGGTCATCATCCACTTTACAGCAAAGAAAGGGGCCTGAGAGCACAGGGCCTGCAATTCATTTCAAAATCCATTCACCTGTCTTTCTCTATAGAGGTTAAAAAATAGGGGACTGCTCCTCCAGAAGATCCTAAGAAATGCCTGTTTAGCTTTAAGGCAGAGCTTATGGGTCTATAGGTCACTGAGGTCACACCTGACAGCATCACCACTTCTATGTGCAGCAAAGGAAGGCTGCAGGCACGTGTGGTGCAAGGTAGCTCCTCCAGAAAGATGCTGAAATCTCTTTAGAGGGGACACAGGAAAATATGAGAGATATTAGAGATGGATTGCTTCCAACAGCTGAATGAAACCTGCTTGTAATGTGCTCCTGATTTCCATAGAGAACCTGAGGCCAGGACACTTGCCTCAGCATGCTGCTGCAGCAGGTGACAGATCCTTTGGACTGAATTTTTTTGGTGGTACCTTTTACTCCTCCAAGAGCTTAATTGTTCTTTCAGGTACTGAAATCATTAAATATTTAACTAAATATTTAACTAAAGCACTGAAACTCCTACCAAGCAATGCCTTGTTTGCATTCCAAACATCTTGGAGCATTTTTGGAGGCAGGGAGCCCTGGTACACAGCAAAAACAGGAGTGAGAACCCAGACAGTGACGTTGGCACTCGGGCAGCAGCGATGGCCAGGCTCAAGCTGTGGCAAGCAGCGCCGTGGGGCACATGGCTGTTTGTGTTGGATGTGGTACAAGGACTGATCCAGCACCTCAGAGGTGCAGCCCTGACTGTCCCTTGGCAGCTTCTCTGCAGTCTCCCTTTCCTGGCACAGTGATCACCAGCTTTTGTTTCGAGTGCAGAAACTGCATCCAGCTTCTCCTTTGGCTGTTACAGGACACTGGGATGCAATCGGATCACTTCCTCATGCCAAATCTTTTCAACACAGCCCCTCAGCTATGCTCAGTCTTGTTTTTTTATACTCTATGAAACAGCCCAGATCTACTGTGCCAGGGAAGTGTAACACTAAATACTGAGACTGTAGCAGCTGAAAGGAAATAGCCTAGTGAGCCTTGGCTTCCTTCACACCCTTCTAGCTCCAACATCTCCTGTTCACTCTGTCCCCACTGCTTGGATCAAGCAGCTGCTGCCCCAGTTTTCCAGACAGCTGGAAGACAGTTAAGTGTCTGCACATTTTAAGACCATCAGCCCTGTTTTTAATGCCTTTTCTAATGCGTGGGCTATCTAGCAGAAATCTGGCACACCCAGCCAGGACAGATAAGCCAGCTGGCTGATGCATCTGACCCTATCATCAGTGAAGAAAAGGCAGAACTAAAACGCTCACTTAACAGCCCATCCAGATGAAAGGGGAAAGCCTGGCCCGCCCCAGGACACTGCTTTCACTTCTGTGCCATGGGAAGGAGCCCCTTGGGTCAAATGCCTCATCTGCACTACACTAATTGGGGAGATTTGGAGCTTCGGTTCTCCCTGACCTGGCTGAGAGCTATGTTAAGATGTTGCTGGAGGCACCACAGCCCACAAGGGTTTTTCACAGCTGGAATAGCGAGAAAACAAGACTCACACCCTCAAAACCAGGCAACCAGCAGAAGAACAAGGGAACACAGTCTCAAGTTGTGTCGGGGGAGGTATAGGCTGGATATTAAGAGGAAGTTCTTCCCAGAGAGAGTGATTTGCCGTTGGAATGGGCTGCCCAGGGAGGTGGTGGAGTCACTGTCCCTGGAGGTGTTCAAGAAAAGACTGGATCAGGCACTTAGTGCCATGGTCTAGTTGATGGATAGGGCTGGGTGACAGGTTGGACTGGATGATCTCGGGAGGTCTCTTCCAACCTGGTTGATTCTATGATTCTATGAAAACTAACTGTTTTTTTAGGTGGTTATGCTGCAGTCATCTCTATGGACCTGACCTCAATGAGGGTTACTGAAAACCTGAGCTCACTCTCCCTGCCCCTAGGACCTGTGCGGGATGCAAACTCCTCTGCATATTGCTAAAGCAAAATGAGGTTCCTTACAACATATTTAGGTGGCTGTGGATCCTGCTATGAAAACAACAAGAAAAAAATACCCCCTGGAGAGCCAAAGGGTGGGAGAAAAGGGAGGACAAACCCAGCAGCTGTTTGGTTTATGAAAACCTGATCTTCCAACAGCCTCTGCACAAAGGAAAGCTTTCATCAGAAAAGGGCTGTTACAGGGCTTTCCTCGGGGCACTTCAGCTACTCAGGTGTGAGGTTTTAGACACTTTCCAGCTGATAGCCATGTTCACACATCACATTGGTTCTATTTCCACCTACTCGAAGGGAATAGTGCCCTGCACCCGGGAGGGAGGTTACTGTCACTCACAAAGTGCATCCCGATGGAGGTGGCTGCTGCCGTCTCGATTTCTGTGCCGATGTCTTCAATGAAGGGGTACTCATCCTGGTCATGGACGACGATCTTGGCCCCCGTGGATGTCACCAGGAAGGGGTTGTAGTCCGCCTCATCTATGTACAGAACAACCTGCAATCCTGGAGAACAGAGACAAGGCAGGAGCAGAGTTACACCAGAAGCCAGAGACATTTCCTTCTGGTCGAGGAAGGCAGCGCAGTTTAATCGAATGTTGTCTGGCCTCAAGCAGAGCTGTGACAGCCAAACGGAGCTTTGCAGTGCTAAGCTGAGACACTTGCAGCAAGCAATGTCCCTCCGTGGCCCCAGGTACAGCAAACAAATAAAGTCTCTCTAGAGCGCGGCTGAGACCGACTTCAAAAAGTTATATAACTGGGAAGCAGCCGTTTGAGAGGGACAACATTAGTGATGCAATGATGTTATCTTTGTCTTCCCTGGCAATGGTTTGCACTAGTTCAAACAAGCACTTCCCCAATCAGCTCGCACATCTAGAGCCAACACATCAATCACTCTCCAGCAGGATCCAGTTCTCCCAGCCGCTCATTATCTAATGGCTCCTCCGCTTCTCACCGTATTCGCTGCCACCCGTGGAGGTGCTCAGGACGGTGCCGTTCTCACCGCTGTTGAAGGTGTAGCAGTTGCCGTGCAGGGGATGATGGAAGCGAGTGAAGTGCCTGAAAGACATCAAATGGCGTTGGCCTGTGGTTTTGATTGTGAGAGAAAATGAGCAGATTCGGGCTTTGTGTTTTGGCAGAGGGAGAGCAGGACCAGCCGGTTCTTTCTTTTTGTATTCTTCCCAAGCAATTTATTTGGCTGAGGAGTGAGAGCATTCTTAATGTCCCGAAACCACAGGGGAATGGGAGCTGGCGCAACAGCGTCAGGAAACTAAACATCCAGGAGGTTTCCATGTGGGGATGGGGGCTGAGAGGGTTGGGAAGCGGATTTACAGAACTAGCAGGAAGGTGGCAGTGGCGGGGTGCAGGTCCTCTTGCCTTCGACAGCCAAGTGTCCAAAGTGTGTTTTTCAGCGAGATGTGACAGCCACTGTCACACAGGGGAGGCTGAGGACACTCCCTCGTGACTCAAGCCCATTCACGTCCTCTCTGTGAACGTCCCCTCCCACCACCAAAAAGAGCTGTTATGCATTTGCGGGACCACAGACAAGCAAAATGCCTCTAGCAAGGAGAGTCACAGTGCTTTGTGCACAGCCACCCTGCTGAACCCCTGGGCAAGCACAATCTCATCCCAGAGCTGCACAGGGTAATTCTGCCTCCACCCCAGCGCAGAGGGGTGAAAATCCTGCTGCCAGGACACATAACAATTCCACTGCCACAATCACAAGCATGTAGATTTGATCCTGCCAAAACCCAAGGCTTTGTCTGAAATGGGCTTATCTGAATTTAGCAGAACACCAAGAGAAATCAAAGACACAAATGTCTCGGTTCATTTTAAACCAGAAACTTTTCCTGCTGGAATTCAGTAAATCTCAAATAATTCCTATGTGTTAAGTACTTGGAAACAAGCTGCTAAGCTGGCAGGCATGTTCTGTGCACTGACCTTTTGTCACAAGAGAGACCATCAAAGAAACATGTCAGCAGAAGGTCATCAGCAGAATAACTGGCTTGTTCTTTAGTCTCCAGGGGAATCTGTGCCATGATGTTCATGTAGTGCAGCTTGTACCACTCCTGGATAGCATTGACACCAGAGCTGAACGTGTAAAGTGCACAATCACTGCTGTTGTCTGCATCACACTGAAAATGGCAGAGATAAAGCAGCATTTCAGGTGAAATGAAGTGGTATCTTCTACAAGGTACTTGTGATACTGGTTCTCTTCCACAGTAATAACTACGTGTGGAGTTACAGGAGCACAGAGGGGCATCAAAGACCTTCCATGCAGGGCTTATGTGATACAATCACGTTTTAGGCCCAAAACCAAAAGAGAAGTCACAGAAGTCATTAAAGACTATCCGGGCACACTTCAGGAAGAAGAGAGCTGGACACAAGTCAGCAAGAAACCGCAGCTGCGGAAGCACGAGCAGAAGGGCAGATGGAGTGCAAGTCACTATAAAGCCACCTAAGCAGGCAATAAGACTGGCTGGAGGGATACCAACCCAAATCATCCCTTTGCTACCCCACAAGGAACTTGCTGGCCAAGGAAGCATGGCACTCACCAGCTGAAAGCCGATGATATCATTTGAATCCCCAGAGTTCACTATGGATGAGTCCTTGTGGAAGACACTGCCCTCTATTTTCCTTTTCTGGCCACTGTGAAGGTCGGTCGCTGTCTTGGAGAAGTCCTCAAACTTCAGCAGAGGGATCTGTTTGAAGAAATCACTCCCGGTGCTGTTCCTCTCATCCACCGACCGCCGCACCTTGGACTTGCCCTCTGAGAAGCCATAGAAAGTCTCCAAAGCTTTTTTTGTCTCTTTGTCCAGTTCAGATAAATACTCTTTCATGGAACTGTACCTGCATTGGAGACAGCATAAGTGACATCCCACCTCACCTCACCACCCACTTCCAGGCTTTCACCCTCTGCACTGCGCATCTCTGCTCAGGGCACAATTCTTTGTCACAGGCTCCATCTCTCACTACCACATCAAACGACATCGTGTACGAAGATGCAGCAGTGCCCTCAGAGAGAGCTCAGAGCAAAGAGCAGGGGAAGCAGAGCAGACTGAAGCACAGAGAGAGCCCCCACAGACTCCCAGGCTCCTTGCAGATTGTGTTAGCAAGCCCCAGAAGGTAAAGCATGTGGAATTGAGACCTGCACCTGTGCCAAGAGACATGGAAGAGATGAATCGTCTGGAGGGACCAGGATGCAGAGCTGGCAGCAGAACAGACATCCACATAAAGTGTTATTTGATAGGAGAAAAAAGTAGTGTTGATTGATAAAGTCAAACTATCCTATAAAGAGGCAACAAAGTGACAGATGTTCCCTCTCCATCTGTAAGGAGATGGTTTTGTTTACAGACCTGGAACTGTGATCCTGGGAAAAGGGAATTTGAAGAGAACCAGGGAGCTGACCAGGGACAGTGTGGAGCAGAAAACCAAAGCAGCTGAGCCTAGCTCAGCAAGAGGACCTTGTAATAACCCACACGTGTCTAAAGAGCAACAGCAGGGCGGGATCGCTACTCAAAGTGCTGCATAGGAAAAACTCAAGATTGGGAAAAATGCCGAGGAACAACAATGGGATGCAGCAGGATAAGCCGGGGAAGGGGGTTGGAGCTTAGCTGGTGGCAGCACGATAGGTTTGCCCGAGGTCTGAGGGCTCCCCTCACCTCCCCATCACCTCCTGTCTTACTTGTAGGGATTGATGTTGCAGATAGTGACAGCAGGGAAGGGCAGCTTCTGGAATTGGACGGTGACAGAGACCGAAGCACTATAGTAGTTGAGCAGCAGCTCGGCGCACTGCCAGAGGATGAGCCCCACGGCGCTGAGTGTCAGCAGGATCCAGATGAAGCGGCGCAGGCGGCCGCGGGACACGACGATGCGGCGGCAGCCGTGCGTGTTGGTGTTCAGGCAGTACCAGCGCATCAGCTCGCTCAGCGTTGGCGCCTGCGGGCCCCGCACCGGCAGCGTCTTCTTGATGCGGGCCGTGATCTTCTTCCCGGGGGCCATGGCACCTGCGGGGAGACGGACCGGGAGGCTGAGCGCGCGGGACAGGACAGCGACGGGGGCTGAAACCTCCTACCGTGCTAACCCCGGAGATGTGCTGCCTGGCTGCCAGTCGCGAACTGGAATCCCTCACCCCACCCCGTATTAAAAAGGCCTGTTCGTGGGGAAATCGTCGTCCCCTCCCCAAGCAGTCCCCATTGCCTCACCTCGGCCGCCCTCAGGGCCTGGCGGGGCCATACTGTGCTCCCGACACCGGCGCCGTTGCTG
>VWYK01100185.1:115912-164336 GCA_013399775.1 Semnornis frantzii
GGGCTGCGCAACCACGGCAACACCTGCTTCATGAACGCCATCCTGCAGTGCCTCAGCAACACCGAGCTCTTCGCCGAGTTCCTGGCGCTGGAGCAGTTCCGCGGCGGGCAGCCCCCCGCCGCTCCCAGCCCCGCCGCCGATGGCCCGCCGCCCGCGTCCGGCGAGGTGACCGAGCAGTTGGCGCAGCTGGTGCGGGCGCTTTGGACGCTGGAGTACACCCCGCAACACAGCCGCGACTTCAAGGTGAGCAGGGCCCCGGGCTGGGGCGGGGAAGGGATGGCTGCCTTGGCCCTTCGAGGCTGGGAGGCCAAGCGTGAGGCAGCCCACACCGGCCGGGCCTCGTTCGTCTGACACAGATCCTTCAGCACGTTTCCCCTGACGTGCAGGGACGGCCTAGCCTGTGGGTGGGTGCCCCTTGTTTGGCCACAGAGCTTGGTGCTGGGCTTAGTGTAGCATGCTGGAGGCTACTGTGGGAGAGGTCAGCCCTGCCCGGCCCGGCGGTGACAGCAGAAATCCAGTGTCCCCGTATCGCACGGTACCCTGGCCGCGCTGATTGCCAGGGCGTGGTGGGGCCTGGTCACTGGTACAAGCGCTCACAGCCCCCCAGCCTTGCCATGGCTGTGAGAATAGCTTCGGACAGCTGCTCCAGCTTCCCGGAATCCTGAAGAGACAGACCTGGAAAAGCGGTTGTGCAGCTGCCTGTGGCCTGGCCAAGTGTGTGCCCATGCCGTGGCAGGCGCCCTCTGTGTCCCTGGGGTGAGCACCTGCCAGCGGGGCGGTACTGCTGCCGTGGTTACCGCAGCGGTGAGGGCTGGTGGCAGCTTTGCTGTCTGTGCTGCTGGAAGTGTCCATTTTGCTGTTTCATACCTCCCTGGTGCTGCCGTTAGAAAAGTTACAAGCGAATTGTGGTGATGCTGGAGCCAGCAGCTGCAAGTGTGCATGTGGGGAGGAAGCTGTTGAGACCTGTGCCTGGCAGCCTCCCTTGGGAGCTTGGACTGGTTTAGGAAATGCATTCAAGGAGTAAGAGACCACAACCCCTAGTTGTTCCCAACTGGTATTTAATACTGCAGTGTTCTCACCATGGAGCCCTGGCTTCGTCGTTCAACCTGGCAGTGCCATCCCCTGCCATTCCATGGGCAGTGTGTTCACCCCAGGAAGGGTTGTGGCAGAGGCTGTGGTCATTCTATCTACGATTTGAAAATGTCCTGCTGTATTTTGGGATGGAATAAGACCCAGGTGCTCCAGAAGTCCTTCCAGACCTTCCTTGCTCCTGGCAACAGTGAGAGTCTCAGGAAGTTTTATTGTAACAGAAGTTGCCTGGCAGATAAGAGTTTGGCCATGCGAGAAAATGAGAGTGTGAGTGGTGGCTTCCACACCCCTAACTTAAAGACATTTGCTTTAGGGGAATTGAAGTTGAAGAGAGGATGCAGAGGTTTATGAAATGCAGCAAGAACATAATTCACACCTTCTGGGGCTGCCTGCCTCTGTTCACGTGGGGTGTGGCAGCAGGGAGAGACCACAGGCACCATCATCTGTGCTCCCTTGGTGTCTGTCCCATACTGGAAGTCCAAGAGGCTCTTGAGGTGTCAGCAGTCTCTGGCATTCTCAGTTGCTTGGACTGATATGTGGCTACCACCACTTCCCTTGGCTGCTTCTGCATGTTTCCAGGCTGTGGTGTCCACCCTGAGCTGTGTCCAAGTGGGGATGTGCCCAGGGCAGACTGGCTGCTTGCCTTGGAGTGAAAGGTGCCTGCCCTTCCTCCAGCTGCCTGGTGCTGGTGGGCACAGTGTGTGACTGAGATGTTTTCAGGAGGTCATTACTGGAGGAGTGGTCAGGGAGCTGCTTCACTGTGATTTTGGTGTGTCTAGTCCTGGCAGCACCATGGGGCACTTGTGTTCATCCTGACCCCTCACTGCTCTGGAAATGTTCTAGCAGGGAAAGAAAACCTGGATTTCTCTCGAATAACGGCAGGGATAAAAAACTGCAAAAGCAGGATTCTCTTTAGCCAGTGTGAAAATCAAAGGAAAGAGCAGACCATGTTCTAGACTGAGATGTGCTGTTTGTGCAGATAGGAGTGACAGAGGGAGGACAAGAAGCAGGTCTGTAGATTAAATTAAGGCTGTGTTCTGAGGGGGTCTGAAGGCGAGCTCTGCTCATTTGCCAGCCTCACTGACAGTGAGAGTTTTCCTGCTCCTTGGGGATGTAGCTGGAGCCCATCAATCTTCTACCTGCCAGTTCCCCTGGGGGTTGTAAAAGGCATCTTGCTGAGGGGAGATCAGGCCTCAGCAGGTCCTGCTCAGTGCTGTACAGCATCAGCAGCCCTCATCCTGCTCCCAAGGACTTTGTCATTATGTCAAGTACTCCTCTGGTTCCTCACAGGGGTCAATTACTTTCAATCACAATTAGTGCCTCTAACCACAGTCAACTAGCCTGAACCCCCTGCTAAACTCAATGTTCTTAATTATTTTGCAGCAGCAGATTTGCACAGTTAATTTAGTAATGCAAACAACAGGATTAGATTTGGGAAAGGTGAGGATTGGTGTTTTCATTCTGGAAGCTGCTGCTTTTCCCCAAAACAAGACAAACATCTCCCCAGGCTTGCTGTGCATAGAGGGCATTTCTTTAGGGGTTCTTAAGGGTGAAAAGTGCTCTCAGGCGAGTGATTCTGTGCTTTCACTCCCACAGTAATAGTCATTGGCAGTAGTATTTCTTTGGTGGTCACAAAGCTCCTTAGCTACCATGCTCAGAAATATGCATGTGTTGGGTTTTTTACCTTTTCCCCCCTCTTTTGACACTGCAACTGGGTGAAGCCAGTTCCTGGTTCCTCAACACTCATCTGCAGGCACTAAGCACATTTTAGGATAAGGGATAATACTGATCTTCTTGCTTATTCTTTTGTCTGGCTTTCTTGGGATTTAGGAAACTCTTTTCTGTCTCTCCAACTCTTTGTAGGCAGAGGACTTTGAGGGTTGAGTTTTGAGGTGGTCTTTACCCTTAGCTGTTTGTCCTTGGTAGCATTTTCTCCCTTTTTGGGTTGATTTTTCAAGGAGTAACCCATCCCAAGGGCTCATGAATCATGTAGAGTTGCTGCTGAAAAGAAGAAAAATGCCATTAAACCTTGAGGTTTGTGTGAAATGGTTGGATTGTAATGGCAGGGCTGGGAGAGCCTTGCAAGAGAGCTAATGCATGGTGAGGGCAGGTGAAGTGTTCACCAACCAGCAGCTGGCACAGTACTCTGGGCAGGTCTGCTCAGAAACAAGGGATGTCTGCCAGCTTTTGCATTTGAAACCTGACATTTATCTCTGCCATGATAATTTCTCTTTCAATAATTTCTATTTCCCTGTCTGCAGCACAGATCTGTGCAGAGTACTCTCCAAAGTGTTTGCAATGGCTTGTGTTCGAGGTGAGGATCTGCTGTGGGAGGTGCACTGAGGAAGACTTTGAGGGTGTTTGCTCTCTGTGGCAGCAGTAGAAGTGCAACTGAAGTTGTGTATCCCCTGCTGCTCCTGCTGTGGAGGTTTTTGCTACCCAGGATCCTGGGCTTTGCTTCCTGCAGGTGCAAGAGGCTGAGTGAGCAGGAGATGAGGAACATGGAGCAGCAAGGAGTGTTCATGAGACCTGCAGGAGCACTGGGATGTGGCTGGGGAGCAGGTCGTGTGGTGGGAGTTTGTAGCAGTAGAAGAAGGTCAGGGAGAGGTAGACTGGGACTTAAAGCAGAGGAGTTTGGTTCTTCGGATAACAGCCCAGGACTGGGAGCAGAAGGGAGCCCCAGCAGCCCTTCCCGAGGAGGTGATCCAGGACGTCCTAGGGGAGGTGATGGGTGATGGTGTTTCTCTGTGCCTTGGATGACTTCTCTGTGGGTCCTGCGCTCAGCTGCAGTTTAACAACCCTTTTCTTCCGATTGCTTGTGAGCTTTTATTTTCCTGCCTAAACAAAGCTGCTGCTTTCGTAACAGGGGCCAATATTGCAGCTCGTGCTTCCTCTTTCCCCTTTATGATGGTGTGACAATGGTGACAAACATCCATTGTATAAGCAGTGGCAGGGCTTTGGGCTTGTTTTTTTCCAGGGAGCTGTCCCGTTCTGCCTGCAAAGTTCCTGGGAGTGTCAGACAGCGAGGACAGAGCAGCCTTTGTGGTGGGGAATGGGTCTGTGATGCCTAGGGGTGATGCTGAGTGTCTTAAGGGAGAAAGATTTTTATTTAAAACTAATTGGGCTTGAAAACTTGTGTGTGCTTACCCAAATCCTCCACTTTTGCCTTGGAGTTCCAATCTCCTGTAGGTGATGAGGCTGTTTGGAGGCTCTCTTTGTAGCTAAGCCAGTTGCACACTGAAGCATGCCAACGTGAACAAGACCTTTTTTGTGTCAGAGCTGCGACGATGGCATTTTTTGCCCTACAAAGATGCAGACTGCCCTTATTTTTGTGACCTGCAGTGTGTACAGCAAAACACAGCAAAATCATAACTCGATTGAGTTGGATTATCAGAATTAGATCTGAACCCTGAAGGAATCCCTGGTAGAGCAGAGATTATTGTGCTGCTTCCAGTTCTGTTTATTTTCTTTCAAACCTGTGTTTAATCTCAGGCTGCACAGTGACTGTGCTGCTCTCGCAGTTTCAAGAAGCTTGTGTTTTGGAAATGGACTCGATGTAAATATTGCACTTAGGACAAGCAATCCGTCAGCTTCTGGTTGCTTCTCTGTGAATTGGTAAGAAACTCCTGAATTATGAAAGGACCCCCACAGAGTACTGCCATGCTCAGCATGCTGTGAATGGGGCTGCGGGGCGGGAGGGGCTGATGTTCTCAGTAAGGGCTGCTTGGTCTTTGGGTGTTGGAAGCTCTCAGCCTTGCCCCTGAAACTGTCAGCCACCAGCTCTCTCCCTCGCGGAGCCTTGGTGCCTTGCTAACGGGGCCAGTTATCTGTGAAATGGGATCTCCTGCATCATGTCTAATTATCCTGCTCTCTGCTTAGTGCTGCAAGATTCTGGACAGTGCCAACTGCTTATTCCTAAAATATTTCTGTGGAGAACAGCCTGTCCTCCCTTTACACAAAGAGCTGGAAGAGTGGCACGTGAAAGTGTTCAGGACCCTTCCCCCTTCCCTCCTCTTCCCTTATCTCTCGGTTCCTGGAGTTTCAATTCCTGTGTTCCTCCAAAAGGGCTTTGAGTGGGGCCAGGTAACATGGGGTCTTGAGGTGCCTATTCTGGTTCAGTGCAGGCGCTCCCAGTGAGAGCACTGGAGTGGGGAGGGTCAATGCTGCTGTGCCCTTTGGGAGTGACACACTTAGAACAAAAAGCCAATTCTGCATTTTCTGCATCATTGTTGTGATCCTTCTTGCCATGATGGGAAAGTGTTTTTCCTCTTTGCTGAGATCACAAAGGTCTTTGGCAGTCCTTCCACATTAGACTTTGCTTTTTGTGATGTTAATGATCAATAAGTTGCAAGTCCTTACTGTGTGGGGTTTGGTTTGTTTGTTTTCCTTTGTATGTGCTTACAGTTTCTTTACTTCTCCCACACATAAAGCCCCTGAGTACAGTTTCCTTGCCCTGAGATCCTGGTTGCCTTCAAGCAGTGTCTGATTCACCTGCTGGGAATTTCTGGCTGATACTTCAAACTTCAGTCTGAGTAAGTGCAGCAGAAGGCCAGGGGAGCAGAATGCTGAGCTGCAGAGGCCAGAGGTTGGAGGCTGAGGGTGTTCTGCCGGAGGGGACACAGAAGTGGTGTACCTGCTCAGCTCCAGAAGTTCTGGAGGTGGATAGAGGGGTGGAGTAGACAGAGAAAGACTCTGATCTAGAGCAGCTTTGTGGCCCTGCTCCTAGGTCGATCAGGGGCTGGCTGGCCCCCTCTGGATCTGACTGGGTGATGGCATGTTGCTGCCAGAATGTGATCACCTGAGCTCTGAGGCACTCACTGCCTCTGCAGACCTGCATGTAGTGGTAGCACGGAAGCCGTGCCTTGTCCAGCAGCTGTGGGAGGGGTGGTGGAATCTGTGCTCTTCAGCATCTGGGTTGGATCTTTGCATTGCTCTGTGCCCAGCCTGGCATGCTAGCATTCAGAGAGACTTAGGCTGGAGAGTTAGGCCAGGAGAAATTTAATGAGGTTCAACAAGGGCAAGTGTAGAGTCGTGCACCTGGGAAAGAACAATCCTACGTATTAGTATAGGTTGGGGATTGACCTGCTGGAGAGCAATGAAGGGGAGAAGGATTTGGGAGCCCTGGTGGAACCAGGAAACCAGTCCATGGGAACCTGAGGAGGACTTTTTCACTGTGAGGGTGACAGAACACTGGAACAGGCTGCCCAGGGGGGTTGTGGAGTCTCCCTCTCCGGAGATATTCAAGAACCATCTGGATGTGTTCCAGTGTGATCTGCTCTAGGTGATCCTGCTCTGGCAGGGGGGCTGGACCAGATGATTCTTCCAGTCCCTGACATTCTGTGATTCAGAAATGACCATATGTGGTGCCAGCAAACCCGTTTGTGCCTGGGTTTGGAGGTGTGGCTGCTCCAGGTGCTGCATTAAGGAACCGTTCTGCTCATGAGTGCTTGCTCTGTAGCATCCTTGCAGGGCATAGATAGGCTTGTCTGAGCAATCAGGATCTGTCCCTGTATCAGGGACCCATATTCTGACCCTGGGTGTGAGGCAAGACATGGAGGGAGCAGGTCAGACACAAGTCGGTGGCTGGAGCCTGAGCTCCTTGGGCTCCTCAACCCAGGAGCCTGTCCTCTGCCCCAGCCCTGCTTGGCGCCCCTTGACTCAACAACTTCCCACTTGTGGCACTGCCCTACTCCTTCATCCCTCACTCTTTGGAGTCCAACTAATCCCTCTGCTAGCAGCGCAAGAAAACAAAGTATTTTTGTAGAAGAATATTGATTTCTGATGTGTTTGAGGATGAGCTCCCCTGGCAGCCAGCACTGACTCCTGGCAGTGCCTTCCAGCAGACAGGGCTCCTGGAAGGGCCGGGGAAGGAATGTGCCAGTTTGGGAGTGCAGCAGTCAACAGCCACCTCTATGTCTGGCTCCCTTTCCCCGTGGGACAGGCTGAGGGTCCTGGTCTGTCTGCAAGCCCCCTGCTCGTTCCAGTGTGCTCCATGGTGCTGGGCAGTTGCCAGGGCTCTGCCTGCTGGTGCCCGTGTGGAGGAGGAAGTGATGCGTGTGCCTGCAGCAGCCTGGAACGTGTCAGCCTGGCAAGCCTCACTCTGTCCTTAATGTGTTGAAGAAAGGTGGTTAATCAGGATTAACTAAAGCTTCAGGCAGGGTGAGAGTGACTGCTGGCTGAGGACAGATGTCAGGCAGGGGTCAGTGGGGTGGTGCCTCCTGTCCAGGCTCGTTAAACACATTGGAGGGTCCCCTCTGCTCCTGACATGCTGCTCTCTGCCATGTTCCTCTTCTTTTATCTTCTTGAAGTGTAATCAGTGCCTGTGCTTGTTTTTCCCCCCATGGCAGGCAAGGGGCTGGCTGTTCTGTGCCAGCCCTGAGGACAACTGCTGCCCTGAGAGCTACCATGCTCTCCCATGGAGAGCTGCCTCTGGAGCCCAGCACCTCTGGGATGCTCCACAGGGCAAAGGAGGAGTGCTTCGTGTCAATCTGGCTACTTTGACTGACCTACTGTCTTCAAAACTCCATTTCTCTGCCTTTTGGAGAGCTGTGGTAAAGCCTAGCTAGTGGAGATCTCTTCTGTCCCAGCCTGGAGCAGCCCCTGGGCTGGTTCTGAGCTCAGGGGGCTGTGAGCCTGGCTGCCCAAGATGCTGTGGAGGCTTTCTGCCACCAATTGCCAGCTCCTGTCTATGAGTGGGTTGCTGGATGCTGGTGCTACTCCAGGGAGGCAGCCAGCATCATAGTGAGCCTCTGTGGACTGGGGAGGTTCATTGCCCTGGGTCTGCCTCCTCTTTTTCTCTGCTCTGTGCAGCCCGCAGCAGCTGAGCCAACACGTCCCAAGTGCTGGAAGCCATGTGGGTCTGTTGGCAGCACCTAGCAGCAGGGCTCTGCCCCGAGAGAGCATAATGGGCCTTGCTGGCAGTGGCCCTGCTGGCACCTTCAACCGGGCAGAGGATCAATGCTGGCCTTGGCTTTGTCTCCAGCCTGGGGATGGAGAGAAGATCTGAACTGCACTGCTCACAGGTATTGCTTTCCCCAGGAGCAAAATCTCAGTAGGGAGAGGGGAACTGCTGGGAAGGACTGCCAGGAAACTTCTCCGCTGTGAGGAGGCTGAGCTCTGGCCCAGACTGCCCAGGGAGGTTGTGGAGTCTCCTCCTCTGGAGAGATTCTGACCCCACCTGGCCATAGCGATGCTGGGCAAGCTGCTGTGGGTGCCCCTGCTTGAGCAGGGAGTTGGACTGGGTGATCCCCTTACAGCCTCCACCACGTTGGGATTCTGTGTGTGGTGGAGGGAGTCATTTGCATAAACACTTTCCATGGGATGTCTGCGGTACAAGCTGCCCAAACACAGAACTCTGTGGGTTTAAAAAACGGAAAAAAAAAAGTGTCTGAGCCCTAACTTGGGCTGCTGAGTGACAGGCAGGGAGCAGCCTTTCCCTCCTGCTCACGTGTGTCATTGTGTCAGCTCTCTAATGAACTGCCTTCATCCCTTCACGGACAAAACCCTTTCCACAGCTGCTTCCTACCAGAGACACCCTGGAAAACAGCAGCCTGACATTTTCCTTTCAGTTGTTTTTGTGAGCTGAACAATAACAGCCGCAGAAGAGGCCAGGAGTTCAGCTCTGTTTGGAGTTATTTTTTGCATCTAGTTAGAGCAAATAGCTCCATGATCATGAAACCTTCCTTGGGCTGATGACAAAGGTAGTCTGCTGTGGATCTGCCCTGGATGGACACTTGTTTGGTTCCAGGGTGCTTGCATTAGGGAGCAGAGAAATGGATGTGGTTGATAGGAAATGATGGGAGTTTGCCCCTCTCTTCTAGTGCTGCCTCTTCCATGCAGAGTGCCGTGTGCCAGTGCTTGCACACCTAGGGAAGGGAAGATCATAGAAAGATCTGAGTTTGGAAGAGACCTTAAAGATCATGCCAACCCCCTGTCCCAGGCAAGGACACCACCTGCCAACCTGGCTTGGAGATTCCACAGCTTCTCTGGGAAACCTGTTCCAGTGTCTCACCACCCTTCTTCATTCCTTCTCCTGCTGAGATCTTTTGGGGCTGAGCTGAGGAAAGGGGTTGGAGCTGGGCAGCTGTAAGCTGGGAGAGGGCTTCTCAGTCTGCTCCTGGCGTCTCATGTCTGAAAGAGCTGTGCCAAAATGATTCCTGACTTGTTCTTAATACCCTCCAGTGATGGATGGAGGCTGTTTGGGTACACCACCTATACTGACCAGAGAGCCAGATTAGGGGCAGTGGATTAGAGGCAGTGGGGGGTTGGTGGATGTGCTGGGTTTAATGTGGTTTTGTGCTGCTTAAACCAATTGCTTCTTAACTCCGCATCTGCAGCCAGCTGCAGTCACTGCTGCTTTCCTGCAGTGGCTTCAGCATCAGTAAGCCCAGCACAACAAGATGCTGCCTTCTCCTGAGGAACCAAGAGAAATCATGAGGGTTAGGGTTTGTCTTCTACCTGTCTGTGTGAAGTAACGTTTCTGCAGCCTGGGTGGCTGAACAGGTACCTTCAGAAGGAGGTGTTGCAGTTGTGCCTTTGTCTGAACTGTGGATGTCACCTGGACTGTACTGTTCCAGACTAAGCTGAGCTACTTGGTTGGCAGCTTTGCAACTGGCAGGCTGGAAGGGGACTCTGAGAACATGAATACAGAGAGATTCAGGGTGATGCTTAACAACAAGTTGCTCCTTGCTGGCTTTGCCCACCAGATGCTATTGGAGCTGTTCAGGAGTGGCCAGTCTGGCTTGCCAGGAAGTCACAGTCCCCTTTTACTGTGGAGAGCTGGGGGGGACACCAGTCATGGTTCCTACAACCACTGCCCTCATCCTGGGCAACCCAAATCCAGCTCCTTGCATCTGTTTGAGTGGAGAATGTGCTTGAGGAGTTCCTGGTGCTGCTCTCAAAGTGTGGAATTGAGTCAACACCTTTACTGCCCGTGCCCCGTGATACTGGGTGCCAGCTGCTCCTCTGTCACACCCTGCCTGCATCCAGTTGCTATGCTGCCCCAGTGCCTCTCAGCGTGCTGGGAGGAGGGAGATGATGTCTCTCAGAGCAGCAGATGCAGAGATTTCAGCAGCAACAAACTTGCTTGTGTCAGTGGCGGCAGGAAGTGTGAGTAGCGCTGGGAGCGTGCTGGTGTTCCTGGAGTGGTTTTGCAGTGGAGCTTCTCATGAGGGAATTGCATCTAATGTTTTGTAGCACTTCCTGAATCACTTCCAGTGCTTCGTGATCTGTCTCTGCAGACAGCTCCTTATCCTTGGTCCACACCTCAGTAAAAACCAGTGAGGTTCCAGACTGGCATGATGTGCTGCTGACACTGGGAGAGAGCAGATAAGAAACACTAACAAGGATTCCTGAAGTCCTTAAATCTCTTTCCTTGCAGAACCCCTCACACCCTCTTTTTTTACTGGAAATTCCAGATTCCCTTCCTCCTAGCAATACTGGAGACCCTTTTATCTTCAGCTCTGTCTAGACTAGGACTTAGTGGGGTGGTAGCACCTGTTGGCTAACTTCACTGAACCAAACTGGAGAAGCAACCAGCTCTCAGCATGGCAACTGCAGTGTGTTAATGCTGCCTCCTAACACTCACTGCAGAGAGCTGGGAGGGAAGATGGATTTCAGCACTTCTCTTTCTCTTGGCCTTCTTTGGCCAGCTTGCTACTGAGAAGAATGAGCTTGGTCTTGTGATCTGGACCTGCCCTTGATGGGGTACTGGACTTGGTCAGCTTGGTGTGCTGGGCTGGTGCGGGGTGAACGGGCAGCTGAACAAGGCAGGGAAAAGGCAAGGGTGTCACTGTGGAGGCAGGGAGGGCAGTCCTGGAGCAAAGATGGAGTGAGATGACCACTTCAGACTGGGCCAAAACCTCTGCTTCACACTTCAGTGACAGATTTTCAGTTTGGAATTTGACAGAGTAGTTTAAGGGCTAAATTGACTTTTCAGTGTGTAATGTTGAGCAGAGATGACATTGGCAAAGGAATTTTCCATGTACGCATGTTTAGTTCTTCCCTGCACCTTGCTCTGGGCCTGTTCAGCTAACCATAGCTCCTCTGTTAGCCTTTTCTGCTTGCTACAGAGAGTTGGGATATTCTGGAATATTATTTTTTCCTAATTCTAGATCATGGAATGGGTGGGTTTGAAAAGGACCTTAAAGATCATCTACTTCCAACTCTTTGCCATGGGTAGGGACACCTCCCACCAGAGCAGGTTGCCCCATGTTAAGTGTTTAGGTCCCAGACCAGGGTCTGCAGGTGTCTTCACTGGGTTTCATGTGCTCTTAATTTAGTGCCACAGGCTCACAGCCTCACAAGGCTTTCTGCTGGCAGAGGGCAAGAGGTGTTCCAGATATCTCCAGGTCAAAGAGGCCTCTGAAGAGACTTAAGGTCGATTTTCATTGTGTTTTGTCACTTTTGTCCTGCCAATGGATCTTGCTTTGCTCAATGGTAACTAGAAGCAGAGAAGGTTGTGTGATGCTCTTTGATTCTCTGAGTCCCTACAGGAGATTCTTATGGTTTTCACAAGAGTTGCAACATAGCAGTGTCCTGAACTCTCTTCTCATTGAGCACCAGGAAGGGCTGTACTGGACTCACCCCCAGGGCTGCAGAGGTAGCAACTGGCTGTGGACTTGTTCAAAACCATGTTTTGTGTGGAGGGTGCTGGTCCTGCCAGGCAAAGGGCAGTAAATCCTTGTCAGAAGGGCTTGCACATCTGTAATGAGAGCAGATTATTTCTGCTGTCCCTTATTTTCTGCCTTGAGGCAGGTGGGCAGATTATAGAGGATCGAGTATGTGGTTATCAGGCCTCTCCTGTCTCCTTCACCACCCTCGCCTTCTGGTGACCCCATTTTCTGGAGGGATAAAGCAAGCAGCACAACCTCATTTCTCAAATCTGTTGCTGAGTCTGATTAGAGAAACCAGGAGCTGTGGGGCCGTGACCTGGCCCATCTTAGGGTTTCTGCTCTGCTGCTGCCTTCCCCTGGGACTCTGGCCCTTGCACCTCCTGCCTGGTCTCTGCTGGTGCTGCTGCCCCTTTTTGGGGACCCTCCTCAAGAAGGTCAGGGTCTTGCGTAAGCAGGTCCCTGACTCCATGAGTGTGCTGAAGGAGGTGGGTGCAGCATGGCTTCTCCTGGTAGTGTGTAGCATGGGGGTTTGGGAGTAACTGCACAACTGAATTGAGCTTTCCTGTGAGCCTGCTCCTTACAAAGGAGAGCCTGGGACTGACTTCATGGTTAAAACTGCTGGAAGTGTGAGCATGGGAATGTGTTAGATGAATGTCCCACCTGCCCCATGAGCAGCTCCCAGCTGCAGCCTGGTGCCTCCTTGGAGAAACAGAATCTGCTGGTGTCTGCTGCTTGGGAAGGAACCCTGGCTTGGCTGCTGGTGTCAGGCCACCGCTGCGTGCTACTCCAGGGACTGCTCCTGCTGAGAGTAGGTGCCAGTGCCTGGGTCCTGTCCTGCAGTAATGAGTGCTGGCCAGCCATTTGGCTGTTGTGGAAGTGAAAGTGAGATCAGAGAGCTGGAGCAGAGACAGCACTTGCTGATGTTGGCAGTTGGTGGGAAAGATGTCCTTCCAAACCCCGTGTGGGAGGAGGAGGAGATGCCCTGAGGAAGGGCCATGTGTAACCTGGCTGGAGGGCTCAGAGCAAACTTCAGTGTCGTGAAAGGCAAAAGAGCTGCAGGGCAAGAGTAAACCTGCAAAGGACAGATTTCACTTGCTGGTGAGCTTCAAGCCCTTCTTGCTTGTGTCCAGAAGAAAATCAGGTTTGAGCAAAGCCCTGAGGTAAGACAGCTCTTCTGGAAAGGCAGGAATAAATCACATGTGTTCCCTAGGCTCTTAGGATGCATCTGAGGCAGTGTAGTTGAACATCTCTCAGCTATGGCTTGGCCAAGTCCTCCCTTGGTTGGTATTTGCTGGTCCAGCAGCACCCATCCTGTCCTGCATCACTCTGATGTTGGTCACTTTGGTTCCTTGTTGTTTGCTCCACCTCAAGGGAAGCCACAGTGGCCTGACTGGGACCATTCTGCCTCCCTGTGTGAGGTGCCAGGGCAAGCTATTCTCTGTCTGGGATATTTAGGGTGAGCAGGGATGTTTGGACTCTTGCTGCCTCGTGGAGAAAACGCCACATGACTGCCCTGCCTGTCAGAGCGTGTCTGAGGCAAAGGAGGCTTACTGTGGCTGCCTGGTGTTGGGATTGGGGCAGTGTGGAGAAGCATCTGCAGTTTTGATCTTGGCTGATTCCTGGAGCTGTATCATAGCACTGAGCATCTGCATCTGGTTTGGGGAAAATCTGTTACCTCAGGAGTGAACTGGGCGAGGTCGAGTGGCTGTCAAGATGCTAAATGCTTGCTCTGCTTCTGTTGAAACAGAAGATTTTCTGAGCTGAGCAGATTCAGACCCTGTGGCACATAGATGGGAGTGATTAAAACAAACCTCAATTCTGTGTTAGTATGGGAGGAGAGCCTCGCATGAACTTACCTTGCTCTTGACTTGTGTGAGGGTATCACGTGCTTGGGGCTCAGTCAGAGGAGGTGAGCATCAAGTGTGCCATGAAAACCTCTGTTGGAGGAGTGATTCCGCTCCTCCTGACCACTGCTGTAACCCCTCTGCTCTGCCCAGTGGGACAGCAGCAGCCGCAGCTCTCCTTGTGTGTGGGGTTGCACATGTGATGGGACATCCAGATGGGCCGTGGGAAGGCCACATCCCACCCAGAGCTGGCTTTGGGTGCACCACCACCTCTGCCTGGCCATGGCTGGAGCTTGGCCCCTGTGCCTCACAGGCTCTGTGTCTCTGCAGAACATCGTGTCCAAGAACGCCATGCAGTACCGTGGGAATGCCCAGCACGATGCTCAGGAGTTCCTGCTGTGGCTCCTGGACAGGGTGCACGAAGACCTGAACAATGTAGTGAACTACAGCAGCGTGCCTCCGCTCAAGGTAGGGCAGCTGGCTGGGGACCAAACTGGCAGAGCAGCTGTAACTTGACTAGTGTCCTTTCTCTTCAAATGGCATCTCCCTCTTGGCTTCTCAGCTCCCAGAGTTCAGATGGAGCAAAAGCTTGAGTTGAAATAGTTTGTTTCTGGCCCTTTTGCTAAACCCTGGTGAGTGCTGCCCCATGCAGTCATTTGTGAATGTCCCTGTGTGGCTCCATCAGAGCTGCGGAGCTCTCATCAGCTGCTGGGAGCTCCCTGCCTCTGCTGGGCTGCCCCATGGACCTCACATTGGTGCATAACCCTGTGAGCAAAGCAGGCTTGCTCACCAAAAATCTTGTGACCTTTTTATGGCTAGCTTGGGCGAGAAGGGGCACAAATTCAACTGAGGTCATCTGGTGCAGTGTGCCTCCAAGTCTGGGGATGCTCCTAGGGTTTGGTTTTTCTCTTGCAGCCGCCGCTGGAGGATGATGTCCTGATGGAAGGACCAGCCTTTCCAATCAGCAGTACTTTTGTGCAGGAGCTCTTTCAAGCCCAGTACAGGTAGGATCTTCTGAACATTTTGAAGTGTTATTGCTTGTCTTGGTGTGACTCCAGGACAGTTCTACCCTGGCACTAGCTCCCAGTACAGCTGAGAGTAGGGTCATTAAGTTAATGACTGGCTCTGAATTCCTTCCAAATGAAACCTAACTTAAGGTCTTTTTCCAGAAAAGAGGGAGGGGAGATTGGGTATATCCAGTGAAAATCTCCAGTGTGTCCCACTGCTTCACCCTGCTTCACTGCAGTATCCTGAGAGCAAGTCAGTGCTTACACAGCAAAACCTCAGGACAGCTCAGTCCTGTGAGCCTTACCCTGGCTGTGGGAACCTGTGGCAGGATCTGGAGGTGCCTGGAGGCTGCTGGGGAGTTAACAGATCCCAGGTGGATCTCAGGCAACTGGCACAGTTTCTGTTATCTGGCACTTGGGAATTCTGAGCTGAGTCTTTTGCTGCCCCTTCGGGGTTTTCCCATGAGTTTTACATCCTTCCTGGGAAGTGAGTGCTCTAATTTCAGAGCTAGCATAAGAAACTAGCCTGCTTTCTAGCCTGCTTTCCAGTGCTCTTTGATGGTTAGGAGATGGGCAGATTGAAGGATCTTAATTGCTGGACTCTTGTCCCTCCCCTTGCCCCTTTCCCTTGTGGAGAAATCTCAGCCCTGGTGTAAGGTGCAGCTTCACTCTGAGGAGGGATGTGTTCTCTGGAGCTCTTTACCCCTCAGTAAGATACTGCACACCCTTGGCACTGGCTCTTTCCTGTCACCTCTCCTCAACACAGAACATTCCAGGGCCCTTCTGTTATGGAGCCACTGGTGGGGAAATGCTTTGGAAGGAATGCTTATCAAAAGCCAAATTGGGTGTCTGCAGTGAAGGCTTTTCCCTGTAATGAGCTTTGAGACTGATGACTTTAAAGGGCTCTGGAAGGCAAGAGCCCTTGCTGACAGCAACTGTGTTCGTGCAGTCTTTGGGGAGGGCTGCTTCTGGTGGAGAAAGGAGCAGGAGGAGGCAAGCAGATGGTGATGTGGTGGTTTCATATAGTCACACACTGGTTTGGGTTGGAAGTCATCATCCAATTCCAACCCCTCTGCCATGGACAGGAACACCTCCCACCAACCCAGGTTGCTCAAGACCTCATCTAACCTGGCCTCAGACTCCTCCAGGGAGGGGGCAAGCACAGTGTCCCTGGGTAACCTGTTCCAGTGTACTCATTCCTGATAAAGAGAGGTGTAACTGCCCTGGTCTGATACTTCTTCTAGGTCCTCTCTGACCTGCCCTCATTGCCAGAAGCAGAGCAACACCTTCGACCCTTTCCTCTGCATCTCTCTGCCGATTCCGCTGCCTCACACCCGGTATGGAGCTGTCTGCACTCGACACTGGCTGCTGCCTGTGCACATAAGCGTGGGTTAATTTGCTGCAGGAGGAAGAGAGGCGTCAGCAAAATCTCTCTGCAAAGTCTTTTTAAAAAGATAGATAGGACCATATGGGGCTTTAATTTTTTTGCTTTGCAGGTAAATTGGAAAATGGAGCTTTTTACCTCCTCACCCCCCTTAACTTCCTGTAGAATTAATTTGGGGGAGGAAAAAAAGTAATCTTTGATTCAGGTAAACAAAATATTTTGCTTCTGACTTAATTTACAGAATTTTAAGATTAAGCAGGGGAAGGGAATGAAACACTTTTTAACTTTCTTTAGAACAGTCTCACTAATCACTCTGAGTTCAGACAGTGAAGTTAAAAGCTTTTCTGCAACATGTTTTTGCTTCTTTGAAAGACAGCTGTTGGCAATAAATAAAAGCTCCAGGGAGGGGAAATATAAAGGCAAAACAGGTAAAAAGTTCAGATTGAAGACAGAGATGCAGTGAAAACTCCTCCTTGTGTAGATAAGCAGCTCCTGCAGCTGATGGCTTGAGTGCAGAAAACTTGGACAAGTTTAAGCAGCAATGACAGAAAGTAATACAAGGACACATCAGACATGACTGTGCCACCTTTCAGTTCAGAGGTCCGTGCTCCAGCAATGAGTGGACACTGACTGGGCTTTCTCAGCCCCTTGCTGCCCTACTGTCAGGTGCCCAAGGCAGGGCTGAGTCTTGAGGTGCAACCTGGAGCTGTTGTTCCCTGCAGTGCTCTCAGAGCACTTTGAGGTGTTGCTTCAGACTGTCCTAAGCTCCATTAGAGGATCCTTGTTAGAAAATTCCAGTTGACTTGTCACCAAGAGTCTGATTTCTTACTTTGGGGTAGCAAGTGACACCAGACTGTGTGGCAAGAAGGGAACCTTTGGAGGTCAGACACTGGCCTGGCTGTGGCCGAACACAACTCCTGTGTCAGATGGGTCCGTACTGCTGGGAGGGTGCTGTGGCTGGGCTGGTCCAGGGTACTGCCACATGTGCCCAGCCCCAGCAGCACCCCATGCTCTCCACAGGCCCCTCTACGTGACCGTGGTGTACCAGGGGAAGTGCTCTCACTGCATGCGCATCGGTGTGGCCGTGCCCATCTCGGGCACGGTGGCCAGGCTGCGTGAGGCTGTCTCCTCTGAGACCAAGATACCCACGGAGCAGGTAAGGGGCTACTCTCCTCACCCATGTGCCCTCCCTTCAACAGCAGGCAGCCCTGAAGTCTTCATCCCACGTTACATGTGTGGGAATGGAATTTCAGTGCCCACAGTTGAACAGCAGAAGCAGTGGTGGCAATTGGGGTCATGCTGTTCCCTGCCCTTTGGCTTTTCAAAGCCTGGTTGGGATTGCCATCAGTGCAGACCTTCTGCCTGATCACACAGTGATTTGTGCTTGCTGATGGTGAGAGAACCCACCAGACACCTATAAGGAATCCCTTTGCAGGAGGAGCTTCAGGAAAGCCATCGGATCCCAGCAGATGCTCTCCGCATGCTGCCTTTACCCCAGTGTCTCATGACAACCCTATCCCCTCTTCCTCACTCCTGGCTAAGGCCAGGGCATTTTGAGAAATGCCGTCTCTTAGCAGAAAAATTCTAGCCGAGAGACAGAGCAGCTCAGCTGGAGGAGGCAGAGGTGGTTTAATGGATTCTGGCTTGCTCCTGCTGCCTGCAGATCGTGCTGACAGAGATGTACTATGATGGGTTCCATCGCTCTTTCTGTGACTCTGATGACCTGGACACCATCCACGAAAGTGACTGCATCTTTGCCTTTGAGACCCCGGAGATCTTCCGGCCCGAGGGCATCCTCAGCCAGAGAGGTGAGACCATGCACTCTGCTTACTGTGCACCTCAGATGACCAGGGGAGTGAGGCTGCTTTGGGAAAAAGAACTATTTGAGAGTCAAAGCCCACCAAGTAGCTGATGTTCTGGTGTATTGATCTCAGCTCTTTGTCCAGACTCATTCCAGCAGGTTTAATGGTGTTGTCAGCTGGGGGCTTATCAAGCAGGAATGCAACCTCCTTCCTTCCTCTGGCTAGGCTGGCTGAATGTGAAATCTGTTGTCAGGTTTAATTTACAGACCTGCTAGGGACCAGATGAAGCCGCTGAAATTGTGTTGTTTAAAATCAGATTGCCAGTGATGAATAAAGAGTCTGGGGAATGAACAAACACCTTCTGTGCAAAACTCAACCTCCCCTCAACTCTTCTGCATCTTCCCCTGGGTGAAAGGCAATAATTGCATCTGGAGTAGATGGAGTGTAATCAAAGGCAGATTTTATTATTGGGAGTAACAACTGGAGTTTCTGTCACTTGAGCTTTTTCCGTGGGCAGACAAAGAAGTGAGTGCTGTGAACTCAGTTAGCTGAGCACTTGCCTGGCATTTCTGTCTGTAAAGAAACAGTCCCTATGAAAAGGAGCTTCATCCAGCAGATCAAAATGGTCTGGATCCCATTTTGCAGCGGGAGAAGGGTTTCTGGAGTGGGCTACCAGGGCACCAGCAGCAAATGACTTCATGTTTGCTCTCCCCTCATTTCTCAGGAATACATGTGAACAATAACCTGAATAACTTGAAATGTGGCACTGAGCACTCCCGAACAACAGCTTTCTCTCAAGGAACAGGGAAGTCTGGAAAACTGGAACAGTCCTTGACTAAAACAGCATCAAGTGACAAGATTGTGCTGCTGGTGTGTAACAGAGCATGCACTGGACAGCAGAGCAAAAGGTGACTGGCACAGCACAACCAGAGCTCTCTTCTGGCTGCTTCCTCAATCGGCTTGGGTCTCACTCACTGTGTGGTGGAAGCAGAAGGTGAAGGAAGGACAGCTCCCATAATGTGCTGATTGAAAACATTGATGAATGCAGCAAAACATCCCCGGTTGTGGTGAAACTCCCTCAGTCCAGTGTTAGTGGAGAGTGGGGAATGCAGACCAGTCTCTCCCTACAGCTGTCTGCTTTGGGGTTGCAGTGAGCACCTCTGGCCAGATCTGTGGAGGGGGGGAATTTTCCAACAGGGGTGAGGAATGGCTGTGACAGAGGAATGGCCAGGGCAAGTGAATGGCTGTGGCAGAGGTGCAGCTGCGACAAAGGTTTGTGCCAGCTACAAACTGAGTGAGCTCAACCCTGAAGCTTGTGCCACAGAGTTACCCCAGCCAGGCTGCAAACCTCTGCAGCCTAGGGCAGGGTGCTGGAGAACAGAGCAGGGCACTCTGCAAACACAAGCAGAGCAGATTCCCTCAAAGCTGAGCACCTCTTCTCTGGAAATGAGTTCTTACCTGCCTGGTGGTTGGGCAGTTCGACTCAGAGTGGGCCAAATGAGGAGGAGATGGGCAGAGTCAGAGTCTGGGGGGTCCGATTGCTTAACAGAACAATCTCTCATTGCTGCTCCTTCCTGTAGGTTTGGCTTGCCCTTTGTGTTGCATCTGGAAAAAACAATTGCTTGGGATATCCTGCAGAAGGAGATTCTGGAGAAGATGCAGTATTTCCTGCGACCTGCAGCTTGCCTGCAGGTGAGCCCAAGGGTTCCTCTGTTCTGAGACTGCCAGCTCTGGGACCTCAAGGGGAAGCCAGGTGCTTGGAGCACTGCACACCCTGAGCCAGGGGTTGCCCAGCATTTCTTTGTACAATAATACCCCAGTTTGGTGTCTTGGTCTTTGTTTGCTGGAAGGTGCAGGTAAGGTCAGACTGATGGGATAAAGAGATTGCACGCTTCATTTCCTTGCCCTCGAGGACTACTTGAGGATTAGTGCTGCTGTCTGCACTGGAAATTCACTGCTTGGTGGTGTTTGCCTGAAAGAAAAACTGGAAGTTTGCTTAGTGACTGCATGCTCCTCCTGAGAGTCCCCTCCTGGAGCAGAGGGGTGCCAAAGGACATTCTCTCTGGTGGCCATTGTTAGGTTACAAAGCTCCAGTAGCTGTACCTTGCCCTCTGCTCTGGTTGCTGTGGGCATATTTGATACCTCATGCATTCGCTCTCTCATGTACCAATGTTCTAGGTTTAAATGTGTACCAGCCAGTGCTGAGAGCAACTTTGCCCTTGGGGAAGCTGGCTGAGGGGCACTGAGGTGTCGTCTTGTTGCAGGTTTGCCCATTCAGCTTGCGAGTGGTCAGTGTGGTGGGCATCACGTACTTGCTACCTCAGGAGGAGCGACCTCTCTGCCACCCAACAGTGGAAAGGTGAGTTGGTTCCTGCTGCCCTGTGTGGGAGAGCTTTGTCAGGTAGGAGCTTGCTGTGCAACCTTGCAGGGAAGGGACAGTCTTGGTGGGGATGTGTGAATCCTCCACCACTGAGTGTCCTCAGGAAGCTGCGTGAGGATTCCTCAACTGTGTGCCAACCCATCTGGACTCCTCCTCCTCAGAAATGGAGAACAGAATGAAACTTACTCCCCTAGTTTTAGGTTTTTAACAACTCTCATTTGAAAGGGTCGGTGTGGGCTACTAGGTGTACTTTACTCTCTGCTGTATCAATTCCTTTTACCCCTTTGCAGTCCTGGGCTGTGTGGGAGTGGTAAAAGGATGACGGGCTCGTGGAGAGAAGTTAGCTTCATGTAGTGGAGAAGGTTGGCTGCAGAATGAAAGGTGATGTAACTTCTGTCTGCTCTTCTCTGCAGGGCATTGAAGTCATGTGGCCAGGGGGGAACTGCTCATGTGAAATTAGTGGTAGAATGGGACAAAGAGACTAAAGATTAGTAAGTATGAAGGGGAAAACCTTCAAGTGTGTTCACCTCCAGTGTGATACTTGTGTAGATTGTACATCCTGCAGCAAACATGAAACCCCACAATCTCTACTGTATGCCCTGGCCCTAGTCTGCAGGGACAAACTGGAGCTGGGAGCCCTGGACTTGCTCCCAGTTGGAATCCTTTTCTCTGGAGCTGAGATTTTACGCTATGGAGCAACCATCTTGCCCAAGGCTCCTTTCCCACAAATCATACTGGTGTAAGAAGGCTTGTGGGCAGTGAGTAGCTGCTTCTGAGATAAACTGGAGGAGGTGCCCACTGAAACTGTGTGCTCCTGTGCTTAGCTGTCTTGCCCTGACAGGATTTGTGTCCAGCTCTGGGGTCCCCAAACGCGAGAGACATGAACCTGCTGGAGTGGGTCCAGACGAGGCACCAAGATGATCAGAGGCTGGAGCACCTCTGCTATGGGGACAGGCTAAAAGCATTTGGGCTGTTCAACCTGGAGAAGGAAAGGCTCCAGGGAGACCTTAGAGCTGCATTTCAATATCTAAAGGAGACCTACAGGAAGGCTGGGGGAGGGACTGTTTAGAAGGACCTGAGGGGATAGGACAAGGGGCAATGGTTTGAAACTGGAGCAGGACAGATTTAGGTTGGACATCAGGGGGAAGTTCTGCACAATGAAACATGGTGAGACACTGGAACAGGCTGCCCAGGGATGTGGTTGAGGCCCCAGGCTCAACCCCTGGAGACATTCATGTGTCCCTGGGCAGCCTGCTGTAGTTGGATGTGTCCCTGTTGAGTGTGCAGGGGAGTTGGACAAGGTGACCTTTGAGGGTCCTTTCCAGCCCAATGCAATATGTGACTCTGTAATCTGTCACCAGTCGGCTCTCAGCCAGGTGTGTTGGCAAGAGCTACTGGCTCTACCTCACAGCCCCTTGGCTACTGGGCAGTGGGTGGCTGCCCAAGTTAAGTGTCTTGTCTCTGGTGCAGCTTGTTTGTGAACACAGAGGAGGAGTACATCCCAGACTCCGAGAGCGTGCGCCAGCAGAGAGAACTTCACCACCAGCCTCAGACCTGCACTTTATCCCAGTGTTTCCAACTGTACACCAAAGAGGAGCAGGTAGGGGCAAGGTTGGGCTGGAGGCCTGGCTGGGCCACGAGCTGCATGAGTCCCTGTCCTCAGTAGAGCAACTGGGCTCTGCCAGCTAGTGGTGGCAGATGGGTGCAGGGGTCAGTGTCTGGCCTGGACCACTGGAGGAGCAGTGGTGCAGTGGAAAGTCTTGGACTTTGAACGCTAACACCTACTTGTGCCTCTCCCCTGTAGCTTGCCCCAGATGATGCGTGGCGATGCCCACACTGCAAGCAGCTGCAGCAGGGTAGCATTACACTGAGCCTCTGGACCTTGCCTGATGTTCTCATCATACATCTCAAAAGGTTTAGACAGGTAAGGTTGGCTGCAGTGCTGCTGGGGGCTGCTGCTCAGCCAGGCAGTGACCTGACTAGGCCACCCCTTCAGCAGCAGCTCTTCTGCAGTTCTTCTGGGTTTTTGCCCTTCCCCAAGCACAGCTGCATCACTGTCACTGCAACTCAGGTTGTCCTCTGCTAACACAGGAAGGAGACAGAAGGATGAAGCTTCAGAACATGGTTAAATTCCCCCTGAGTGGCTTGGACATGACTCCTCACGTTGTTAAGCGCAGCCAGAGCAGCTGGAGCCTGCCATCTCACTGGTCACCCTGGAGGAGACCTTACGGTCTTGGAAGGGATCCTGAGGACTATATCTATGACCTGTATGCTGTCTGCAATCATCATGGCACCATGCAAGGGGGACATTACACAGGCAAGTACACTGCAACATTCCTTTCAGAAAGGAAAGGGTTGGATTCCTCTGTCAGTGTCCAAAACTTCATCTTGCTTGACAGAGGGATCTAGCCCAGCAAACAAGGGCTGGCTGCGTAATACCAGAAGGGTAATTCTTGTGACCGAGGAATAGAACAGTTCCTGTTGTCCACAGATGTCTTGCTGCATATTTCTTTCTCTGCCACTTACTATTTTTCTTCAGAAAAATGTCCTGGCCTTTCATGTTTCTAGCCACTCAAGGCAGAACTTCTGTAGTAGCAAGAGGTTGTTACTCATAGGAAGCTTTTGCACTTTGCCTGTGTGCACATCCGGTTTATGAAGTCCTCTTTGCTTGTTCTAGCAAGTTCTAGCAAGACAAAGGAAGGGAGTTCTAGGATCTGTGTGGTTTCACACAGCAGGCCAGAGAATGTCTGACCTTTTTTTCCCTCTGATGTGCTGTGTGGTCCTGGCTGGGCTCAGTCAGGAGATTTACTGGTGGAGGCAGACTGCCACCAGTAACAGAGCATGAAGCGACCAGAGCCACCCCAAACGATGGGGTTCTGTTCTGGGCAGTGCTGCTGGACAAAGAAAAGCATAAAACGTGAACTGTTGGTTGTATCTTGTGGACCTTAGGCGTCAGTCTTGCCAGTCAAACTTGGAAGAGCATGTGTTGTGTGAATAAATGCGCTCCTGAATCCGTTAGCAGATGTTTAAGTTCTCCTACAGCCAATCCAGAGGAGTAAGGAAGGTCTAACAGTGCTGTGCTTCCTCCCAGCATACTGCAAGAACTCTGTGGATGGCCAGTGGTATTGCTTTGATGACAGTGAAGTTCAGCAGCTGTCTGAGAATGAAGTCTGCAAGCAGACAGCTTACATCCTCTTCTACCAGAGACGCACAGCTATCCCCTCGTGGTCTGCCAACAGCTCTGTGGCAGGTAAACCTCACTGGCACCAGCAGTGTGGTATTTCGTCATCTGTGGGTACTTCGTGCTTCTGAAAAATCTACTACCCAGTTCTGCTGAAACCCCCACTTTCTGTCCCAGCACTGAGGCACGTCCCAGCCTGCTGCTGTGTACCAGAGGCTGTGGGAAGCTCCCACCTAATTCTGCTAAGTCTGGTTATGGCCAAGAGGGGGAAGCCCCCTCCACCCCCTGGGTAGTTCTGCTCAGAACTGCCCTTGTCCAAACCATGATATCAAACCATGATTGGCCTCTTCCCTCCAGCAGTACCACTGGCTGCAGGTTGGCAGCCCAGTGTCAACTGAACACGGGCTGAGCTGGGGCAGGCACCAGTGTGTGGTGACTGTATGTGGCTGGGTACCCTTCCAGGGTGTGGGTGTTCTGATGCAGCTGATGTCTGTGCCTGGCTTCTTGCAGGCTCCACCAGCTCCTCGCTGTGCGAGCACTGGGTCAGCCGCCTGCCTGGCAGCAAGCAGCCCAGCATCGCTTCAGCGGCCTCCTCGCGGCGCACGTCCCTGGCTTCTCTCTCGGAGTCGGTGGAGCTGGCTGGGGAAAGGAGTGAAGATGATGGTGTGTATCCCTGGTGGGGGGACACTGGGCCATAATCTTGTTATTGCAGGATCCTTGCTGAGTTAGTTATGAGGATCAGTGACTCCTGCAGGTAGCAGAGGCAGACAGTGTGTCAGGAAGAGCAGATGGGGCATGGCACTGGTGAGCTTTTCTCTGGTATAAGAGGATGGAGAAGAGCAGGACAGGAACCTTTCAAAGAAAATCAAAACCAACAATAAATCCTAGAGTGGTTTGGGTTGGAAGGGACCTCCAAAGGTCATCAATTCCAACCTGCTGCAGTCAGCAGGGACATCCTGCACTAGAGCAGGTTGCTCAGAGCCTTGTCCAGCTTCACCTTGAAAGATCTCCATGGATGGGGCCTCAACTCCCTCCATGGGGGAGGGAGTTGCTGTGTTCCAGTACCCTCATAGTGCAGAACTTGTTCCTCGCATCCAGTCTGAATCTACTCTTCTCTGATTCCAAGCTATCGTCCCTTGTCCTCTCAGTGGAGGCCTTTGCAAACAGTCCCTCTGCAGCCTTCTTGTGACCTACTTCAGATATGGCTCTTTGTGTGTGCAAAGAGCTGCTCGGCCCCTGGCTTTTGCCTGACTCCTCCACCTGGTGCCTTGTGACTTCTGAAAATGTGGAGCTTCTTGGGTTATTCTGAGCATTGTGAAGTGGGTACAGATATGTACCTGCAGCAACTGGGACAAGTCTGATCTAGCCACAGGAGTTGGGCTTCCGGAATGTTTATGGGAAGTACAAACATTGCTTTGTCCAGAGAGTCAGCAGGGAACTGGAGTTCATGTAAGGAGGCAGGAGCCTTGCTTTAACTCTTACACGATGTGGGAAACACTGGTTTAATACAGTAAAATGTTTTTGTGGGAGCATCATCACAGTTGGTGAACTCATTGCTAGTGTCAGGAACTTTCAAGTTGCAAAGCCTGTATTTTGGTCTCCTGCTGCTCAGGGATGAGAGGAAAATTTGGGTTTTCAGTTTTAGACTTGCAAGAAAGACATTGAGGTGCCCCAGAGAGGGGCAGTGAAGCTGGTAAAGGGTCTGGAGAAAAAGTCTGAAGAGGAGCCACTGAGGTACCTAGGATTCAACCTCCATTCATGTAGTTGTAAAGAGCAAGGAGTGAGGTGGGGGTAATCTGTTCTCCCTGGTAACAAATCACAGGAGGAGAGGAAATAGCCTCAAGCTGCACCAGGGGAGGTTTAGGTTGGACATTACAAGAAGCCTCTTCACTGAAAGGGTTCTCAAAGACTGGAACAGGCTGCCCAGGGAGGGGTTTGAATCTACATCCCTGGAGGTGTCTGAGAGAGGCAGAGATGTGGTGCTGAGGGACATGGATTAGAACCAGCCTTGGCAGAGTTAGAGAATAGTTGGACTGGATGATCTGAAAAGTCTTTTCCAACCCAAATGACGATGATCCTGTGAATTACATCTGGGTGACCGCTGGCAAGTGCCAGCTGTTGAATTCTTTGTCAGCTTTCACACAGGGAACTGTGCCTGTAGCAGGCATGGAGATGGGCACAGGTCTAGTACCAGGGAGGGCTGTTGGGCTCTGCTGGGGAAACAGTGCCCAGGGTGGGGCAGCCTTGGCTTCAGTAGTGAGGTTTCTATCACTTCGTCTGCAGGAGGATTCTCAACTCGGCCCTTTGTCAGAAGTGTGCAGCGCCAGAGCTTGTCATCCAGATCCTCTGTCACCAGCCCGCTGGCCGTCAGCGAGAACGGCGTCAGGCCCTCCTGGTCCCTCTCTGCCAAGCTGCAGCTGCGCTCCAACTCCCCATCACGCTTCTCCGGAGACTCCCCCGTGCACACCTCTGCGTCCACCCTGGAGAAGATTGGGGAGGCCGCTGATGACAAAGTCTCCACCTCTTGCTTTGGCAGCCTGAGGAACCTCTCCAGCAGCTACCTGGAGCCCTGCGATGGCAGTCGTCGAGAGCAGAGGACGCCTCGCAGAGCTCCTCTGGCTGTCATGGAAGGGGCGTTCAGGGAAGAGTCTGTGGTGAGGACATCTAGCTCAGACCTCTCAGATGGGTGTGGCAAAAGCTCTGTGCAGCCAGACAGAAGTCACCCTGCTCTGGACCCTTTTGACAACAACAATCAGATTGCCTTTGTTGATCAGAGTGATTCTGTTGATAGCTCTCCGGTGAAGGAGGTGAAAGCCCCAAGTGGGACAGGGTTGGCTGCAGAGAAGGCAGGTGGCACCCCTAGGAAGCTTCACAGCTCTAAAGGGGTTTCTGAGCCAGACAAAAGCTTAAGGAAGGGAAGGACAGTCTTACCTACCCAAGAGACCAGAGGGTCTCACTCTTCTCCTCCACTAAAGACTTCCCAGAAAGTTTCCCGCTCTAGAAGCAAGACTGACTCCTCTAGGACCAGTGGGAGGCATGGGTCTCCTGCTCCCGCTCAGGCTAGGAGGGACCACAGCACGAAGCCTTCGGAGGTGGCTGCCCCCTCAGTTCAGCAGAAACAGAAGTCAAGTTCTTCTCCATCGTCCACAGCTGCCAAGAAAACCCCGTCAGGCTCATTGACTAAAGGCTCTTCTGCTGGGAAGAGACGGACTTCGGAGCAAAGCCTCAGCAGGGAGGGCTCCAAGGTAAGCCTGGGGTCGGATAAAACGAGCATGACCAGCAGCTCCAGAACCAGCTCCCCACGGATCAGCCACTCCAGGAGCGACAGCAGGGCGGTGGACAGCAAGCACGTGCGGAGCTCCTCCATGGCCAGCCTGCGCTCTCCCAGCGCTACCACGCGCTCTGGTTTGAAGAGGGACAGCAAGTCAGAGGAGAAAGGTTTGTCCTTCTTTAAGTCAGCCTTAAGGCAGAAGGAGACACGGAGGTCAGCAGACCTGGGCAAGACAACGATGCTTACCAAAAAGGCAGGCGGTGGCAGTTCCAAGGCAGGCAACAAAGCCATGCTGGAAGACAAATCAGAGAAAGGCAGTGTGCCAGCAGCCCCTCAAAGCAATGCCAATGTCACTGCAAAAACAAAACCTGTCCCAAAAGATGCCACACCCAGCAAACATTCTCTGCTCTCCAGTCGCAAGTCCAAGTCTTCCCAGCTAGATCCCGGAGTCCAGTCTCCTCCTACCAGTGGCAAACAGCCTGCTGACAAGCCGCTGAAGAAGTTACCTTCCAGCATGCAGGTGTCTGTACGGCCTTCTCTGGAACCTCAGTGAAATGCTGCAACCCAGGTGTCTCTTCTGCTGAGAAGCTGATGTCCTCCTCTGAGCTCTTGTGTTTTTGTTATGTGCCTAATGTCTGTCGCGAGGAGCGGTCGGCCGTGAGCTGTCGAAGCACCTTCGATCTGCCACCAAACCAAACAGCCACAGGCAGCCGAGCTGGAGGCGTCGCTGCAGCTGTGTGCAGCTGTCCTGCAGCACCTCTCTGCAGAAAAGGCTCTCTTCAGAGCCAGGGTTGGAAACCTGAGCCCTGCTGATCTGATCTGACACCAGTGTGCTCTGTGGAGCTGGGAAACTGGTGTTCCTTTGGTCTTGTGCTGAGCAGGCTGTGTCCATGCTGCTGTATGGCCTGGTTCTGAGCTGTGGAACCTGGAAAGACTGCTGCTTCTTTATGCTCCCTCTCAATCCCCTCTCCCTGCTCCCCTCCATCCTTCAGCTTCTAAAGGGCAATATTTCAACACTAATGTTGTTTCTCAGGTATATACTCAGCCGGTATAGGAGGGACTAGCATTAGTGGATGGACAGAAAGGTACCTGTGTGTCTGTGTCCTTGTGTCTGTCATGGATCTCATCTTGCATTCCAACAGCAGAAAGAGGGTTTCTTACCCTGTGAAATGTAACCTTCATTTTTTGTTGCAATGTGTACAAGGAGTTTTACTCTGTCCATACCGAAGGCAACCTCTACCCTGTCCTCTCTGCTTGCTTTCTCTCTCTGCATCATGAGACTAAGCGATGGAAGTCACTGAGCAGCAGCTGGTTGCCGGCTCTTCCTTGTGCTAGACAGGAGATGGTGGCAGTGCTGCAGGAGAGCTGTCTTCACGCACCTGAATGCAGCCATGCTGTTAGGACCCTCTTTAAGCTTCTGAGAAGAAGCATTTCCTAACGTGCCCAGATGCTTCACCCAGTGGTGCGAGTGCAGCATCTGTTCCTTGTAGGAGCAATGTTGAGATGAGCCAACTGTTGTCTTCTCTGCCTTCTCTGAGCATGCTTTGAGCAGGCCTCTTGGTGCAGGTTGGAGGGGCTGTACCAAACCCCTGGGGAGCAGTTTTACCTTCTCCAGAGCTCTGTGATGTCCCCTGCACTTGTCACCTTCCTCAGGAGGCCTGGCTGCCATGAGACCCCATCCCTGCTCCATTGGCTGTCTCTATCAGGGTTCAAACACTACATCTGGTGATGTCTTTGTTTACATGCCCTCTGACAGGGGAGTTCCTCAACTCCTCTGAGTCCTCTCACAAGGTGGATTCCTCGAGTCCTTTTATATAAATGTGGTGTAAGTTCTTGTTAGTTTCCTGAGTTTGGTCAATGTGCTGCATCTCCTTGCTGAACAGCAGCAGTCTGTCATGGAGGCTATGGCAGGCAGCAGCTGGGCAGTGTGCTGGGCATGCTTGTCTTCTGAGCAAGGTCTTTGCTTGCCATAGTCTTGTGTGGCAAAGCTTCTCCAGGCTTGAATTGTGGACAGATGTTTGTACATCTTCTGTCAACGTAACAAGCAGCCCTCAAACAAGTAGCGGCTCCCAGTTGCTCTGTTCCACCTCCTCTCTGGAGCTGATGTGTAGATGCCCTGGAGGAAGCCTTGCCCCCAGCTCTGCTGGGCACATCCCTGCTCTGTTACCACTTTGCATAGCTCAGCTCCAAAGCAGCAGGCTCTGGAGAGACGTGTTCTGAGGGTAGCTGATGCCTGGGAGGAAAGGCAGCAGGTACCTGGAGCTGAGTTGGGGGTGCCCCAGAGCTGTGGGCAGGGGGATGATGGTAAGCACACCTCCAGTCTGACCCCGGCTCTGTCCCAATGATGCTCTGCATTGCTTCCCTTTGTGCAGCCCAGAAGTGATGCCAATGTCCTGCATGTCCTACCAACATGCTGGACTCTGTGCTCAGGACTCTGCTTTGAGACCCAAATGTGACCACCTCCTTGGTGTGTTTCTTCTCCTGGGTGTCATTTCAGTCTCGTTTGTCGCATGATGGAGCAGAGATTGCACTGCTGGCTTCTTAAACCTACAGCTGGGATTACTGCTGGATTATTGTTTGTAATATCCAGCAGAGCAGATGAGGCTTGCTTTACATGGCAGCCCTTCAGTTCCCCTCTGGAACGTTGCTGTTGAAGTATTTGTTTAAGGTTTTATCTGTGTTAAGGTCTTGCACTACATTGACTCTTCTCTTGTAGCAGCTCTTCTAGCAAGAATGTAATTCTGGTGGCTGTGCTGGCTTGGTTTGGTGTCCTTTCATAGACAGGACCTAATTTGCTGTGCATTTTACCATGGGACATTTGTGAAAGGTTACTTTTATCAAATGACACTTTCTTTTCATGACATCACTTGCTGGAAAAGTTTAAGTGGAAGCTGGAGTGTGGTTTTTGAAGTGGTTCTGCTCCTGCATTGTATGCCTGGACTGAAGGAAACACAAAGCTGTTTAGCTGAACACCAGTTCAGTGAGTTTGATAGGACGAGAGCAAATAGCTTCAGTTTGTGCCAGGGGAAGTTTAGGTTGAACTTGAGGAACAGTTTCTTCCCCTAAAGGGTTGTCAAGGCTTGTCTCAGACTGCCTGGGGCAGTGGTGGAGTTCCCATCCTCCCATGCCTGGAGGAGTTTCAAAGCTGCAGAGATGTGGTGCTGAGGGCCATGGTTTAGTGGTGACCTGGCAGTGCTGGGCTAAGGGTTGGACTCGATGGTCTTAAAAGTATTTTCCAACCTAAACCATTCTGTGATTGTATTTGGGGCATGGGAAGGGTCATTAGAGCTCCCATTTGCTCAAAATGAGGATGAAGTCCTGATGTTCCAACAGCTGATGTTCAGAGCAGTCAGGCCTCTGCAGTTCCATGATGGGCACTGCTGCCAGCTCCAGCCCTGTCTGCTCTGTGTGCTGCCAAACTGGGGTTCCTGCCTGTGCCTCTGCAAACAGTTGCTCTGCTGGCTGAGGGCTGGGCAGAAAAGGCTGCACTGACAGTGCCCCCTCTGAGGGCAGAGGCAGTGCTACTCTTCTGTGGTTGGGATGGTGTCTGGTTCAGGAGAGCTTGACCCGGGGTATCCCGAAGCAAGACGTTTTGGTGTTGTATTAAACACGAACACAGAGGGGGTGAAATGCACAGTCTGCCCTGCAGGAGCTGCAGGCCTTGCATGGAGTCCCTAATAGCCAATTTGGAAAGCAGCTGTTTGCCGCATCTCTGCTTCTCTGCCTCACGGTGCCACATATCCCCAGAAGGCCTGGAGCCTCCTGGCACAGGAAAGAGCTGCAGGGTTGGGTCCAGGCAGCAGCAATGTTTCTTGTGAGGTAAAGCCAGGTCGTTGGCTCCCTTGTCGGTGACCAGCAAGCCTTTGCAAACAATGTAGGTTACTGCAGCTCTAGTCAGTGAGCAGGGGCAGGGCACCAGCACTCTGGCTTTAAGGCAGCCTTGTTTGTTAACCCTTTTCCTGCACATGAACTCCTGTCCGTGCCTATTGCATTGTGTGGGTGTAAGAGTGTGGCTTGGTACTGGGGAACACTCCAGAGAGGATCTTCCAAGTCTTGGTACCACCACGGCTTTGCATTGGTCCTTAGGGCTGTGAAGGTTTCCCTCCGAAGCAGCCAGTTGTGTGTGGTCACCTCTTTTCTTAAAGCTCTCCTTTGGTTTCAGGAGCACTTGTGCCTGGGGGGCAGGTGGGCTCTGCCATATCCTGAGGGTCACCACTGGCCAGGGATCTCCGCCTGCCCGAGTGGTGGCATGTGGGGCCTGGAGATCTTGTACTTGGGCATTGCAGTGGGGCTGTAAGTCTGTTTTGGCAGTCAGACAGCCACAGCATGTGAGGAAGAACTTGTAGTGTGGCTGTCCTGGGTTAGGGTGGTGGAACCTGAGGCCCTAGTGCTGTGCTGATGACCTGGCACCAAAGGCTTAGAGCAGCCCCACAAGGATGAGAAATGCCTTGAAAAGGGGAGGACCCAGCACTGTCTTGTTCTCAGAGCTCCAAGGTGGGAGTGAGCTTCAAGGCTTGGAAGGCTTTGTGATCTTTCCAACCACCTGTGGGTTGAATTCACCTGCACTGGCCTCGTGTTTCTCCCCACATCCCCTGGTCTGACCTCCTGCTCCTGGGGTTGTCCCTTGGGGTGCAGGAGAGTAGCACCTTCAACCCAGTGCTGGATTCCTGCTGGAGTCACCTAAAGAAATGTTTTGTACCCTTTCTGGGTTGCAACTTTCAGAGAGTTGTTTAGCAGAGTACAAGTTGTAAGCACATTTTCACCAACCTGTATTCGAGAGGCACCTCTGATTTGTATTAATCACCTTTGATAGACAATTTGGTGCCTGCAGTTCTGTAACTCGTAAGTGTCTCACTCTGGGTGTATGAATTGTTAACCCTTTGGAACTTAATCAAATATGGCTAAATAAAATAAAGCAAAATTTAAAAAAATGCTTAGGATAGACAATTAGCAGCTTAACTACAGCACACTTACTGCTCTGTAAGTGCCCTCATCCCTCTTAGCTGCAGGGTTGTTTGCTTTTCAGAGCTGCACCTCAAGCATGAGCAGAGCCCTTGTTGGGGTGCTGGGGGCAGTGTTGCATGGCAGACCCCCGCTGTCCCCACTGCATGCCCTCACTAACTATGCAAGCCCCAGATGAGGTTTCCCTCCTGCTGACGCCTGTGGGCAGCCCCCGCAGCGCTGCTCCCAGCCCAACCCCTGCGTCCCAGTGCCGTCAGGAGCATGTCCCTGGGGTCCTGCTGCTTCCTTTGCACATCTGGAGTCTTTCCATTGCAGCACTCATGTTACTGACAAGGCTGGAGTGTAGCTCAACACAAAGGGATCTGAAGGTTGGCATGAGAACAAACTGGTTTTCTGTTTCCTATTGTGTGTTGTGGTTTTTTTTCCTTTTCTTAACAGGGAAGGCCTGGCCAGGGTCTGTCTGTAGCTGCCATCTCCTATGGGAGCGTGGTGGCACTCTCTGTGCCGTTGCGTGCCACCCCTAGCCGTGTGAGCGCTCACAACATGAGCTTGTGTTCAGGCTCTGTGCCAAGGGAGTGGCTCCAAGGGGTGCTGTACCCAGGCCCATACTGCTAACAGGGCTCCTGCCAGCCTGAGGATTGCTATGCCAGGCTCTGTTTGCCTGCAGGGGTGGCTGTGCTCCCTGATCATGCTCCAAACCCCAGACATGTTGGCATTTGAACTCTGGTCCTGTTTACCCCCAGGTCCCACCAGGGTTGCTGTAAGTGTGATGTGGCAGAGTCCTAGCCTGTGGGGCACACTGGACAGAGTGGGGCAGCTGCCTGCTCCAGGGCAGCCAACACGGGCACAGGTTGTTGAGGTATCATGAACAGCACAAAATGTTGGTCCCAGGATCTCTCCTGGGCTCTGTGTCCTGTGAGATGCCACCTTACAGCAGTGCTCTGGATATTGGGCAGGTCCCCAGCCCTGCTTCCTCCGGTGGGCTCTGTCCTATCCCCCTTGCTCAGCCGACACAGAGAGGAGTTGGAAAGTGCTCAGAGAGGGTTTGGAAACAACATTCCAGATAATTTGTGTTACTTTTTATTATTATTATTTGTCTCTGTCATTTACCTCCTAATCTCCAAAACAATTTGGCAGTATCTCGACGTTACCTGTGGAGGGAACTGAAATTTAGTTTTAATCTGTGGTGAGACGAAAGGCCCACAGGGGGGTTCTTACCCAAAGCACCGTGCAGCAGCTACCGTTGGGAGCACCTGCAGACCTGTAGGATGCCTGTGAGGTCTGAGGGGTTAGGGACTCTTCTGTGTTGTGTGTGTGTTTTTGCAAGGCGATAGCACTCGATTTCTCTGCAGACAGTGGGGTTTTCTTTTAAAGACACAGATTAAAACTAAGTGCAGACACCAAGTCCCCTTCACTCCGGGCCCTGCAGCACAAAGGCGTTGCGAGAAGGTGGGTGTCAGGTCTGTGTGGCGTTTGTGCAGTGCAATAAGAAACCCTTTTTAGGTGCTACGTTGCCTTGGGTAGGGTGACACAAGGGAATGCAGGCTACAAGGTGATCTTCTTGTGACCTTCCAAGTCCCAATTTGTACAGATTTGCTCTCACCAACTGTGCCTCACCATTGGTTAAAATTGAATTTTAAGTCCTGTTGCGAAATGCAGTTTCTCTTCTGGGACACGCTGTCAGATTTTACACTGGAGTATCCACGGTTGTGAAAACTGCATGTCACACCACTGCACCCCATCCCAGGACGTGGGGCTGGCCCACACCTTTGATATTCTCTTCTGTCTTTTAATGTTTCTTGAACTGTACAGAGATCTGGAAAGCAGGCTGCGTTCTGTACCTGGGGTTGAGCATTGTACCATACAATTTTAAATTATTTCGAGGACAAGTGCATGAGACTGTGTCAATGCCTTTTATTATTTATTTGTATGTTTTATTATTCAAGGTGTATGCACTTTTAATAATATGCAGAATTTATATTTTTATGTTAAAAATCCATTTTCTTTCAGAAAGAAGAGTTTGAATATGAGGAATTGGAATTAAGTGCAAAAAGGGGAATATGTAATAAAATACAATAAATTTATTACTAGGCATCCAGCCTCAGGGAGAGTTTTTCCAACTCTATATCATCACCTGGCAAGGTGGTAGGTGCTGCACTCCCTCCTACACTCCACCCTGTGCTCTGGGCTTGCTGTGTCCCTGCTCTTGCAGGTCGTGGTCCCCTGTACCAGACACTGGGCTGCGTGCTCCCACTGTGCCAGGCACTCCTGGAGCTCAACAGAGTCCTTTTTTTCTTTTCCTTCTGTTTGTATCAGTCTCGAGGCTGAACTGTAGTTCTGCATCTCATGTTTGATAGGGCAGGGTTGGGGGATAACTGGGGGGCTCTGGTGCCATGTTCACTTTGTGTCTCTTGACAAACAGAAGCATGGGAAGGGGAGCAGGGGCTTGGTAATCTCTGCATCCTGAACAGGACTCCTTTCTGCTCCCCTTGTTCCCAAATGTTCCATCAAAACCTCAGAGGCCTCTGGGCATAGACCTGTGTGCTGGGAAGGGGGCACATGGGCTCCTGTCTCATCCCTGTTGTCCCCAGTGCTTTTGTCTCCACAGACCAGCATCCTGCTAGTGCTCTGCTGAGGTCCCTGTTGCTGGCATGTCCCAAGGAGCAGCATGCAGGACCTGGACAGAGCCTATGTGCTGGGGAGTTCAGTCTGCAAGCCCCATGGGATGTGATTTGGCTTCTTTGTGGGGCCTGGGGGCTTCCCTGCCCACCCAACCATGTCTCACATCCTGGCTCAGCCCCTCTCTCCTGTCCCTAAATCCCTGGGGAAAGCTTTGTCTCTGTCAAAGGCTGCAGCTGCCCCAGCTCTTTACTGCCCATAGTTCTCTGACCGTGGCTTTGTGTCCTCCAGGTGCAAGAGGCTGTGGTGGGCTTGTCCCCCGTGTCCCCTCTGGTGTAGTGCTGGTGCTGGCTGTGCTGCAGCCCACTCCTTGTGCCCTGGCCGTGGCAGTGAGGCAGCGCACGGCTGCCCTGCTCTGGGTTCGGTTCAATGTTAGCCTGCTTTAATGGCTCTTTATTGAACTGAGGCTGTGCGAGAAGATAGTCGCAGAGTGTTTAATTGTGAGCTGCTCAGCTCGCTCCTAATTAAATATTGTTTTTCATTTAGCAGGGAGTGCGGCGGCTCCGGGCTGTGGAGGAGAATACAGATGGGGCTGCGCCTGCCGCGGCTGACCGGGACCGCAGCGGGGAGAGGAGGGAGGGTGGGGAGAGGCCAGGCCATTGCTCCTGGTTGCTGAAGGGTCTGTCTGCTCGTATGGCTGTGCCTTCTGCAGCAGACAGGCTCGTCTGGGTGAGCTGCTGCAGGCAGGGCTGGGCAGCCATCCCCGGGCTGCTGGGCTCTCGCCTGGAGGACACACAGGGCCCGAAGCGCTTCAGCAGCACAGTGTCACCTCGGCTGCAGAACAGGAGAGAGAAGTGGGAGATGCTGTGGTTGGAGCTGCCCTGGGGCATTTCCATGCAGCCTCTACTCTTCCTGCTTGAGCGAGCCATCAGATCCTGTAGCAGGGGCTGCTGCTCCTGCTCTACAAACTTGCTTTCAGATGCCAGTTTCGATTCTCAAGGTTTTTTTGCCCTTCTCCTCCCTCCTGTATGCACTCCTTTGTCTTCCCACTGGTTGAGATGCAGCACCATGTCTGTGCACAAGAGGAGAAGCAGGCTGGGAGCTTTGGTGCGGCTGCTGGGCTTGTTCTGGTCTGACTCAGCTGTTGCAGAGCTGAGAGCAGGTCTGGGGCAGGGCAGTTTGAGGCCCCTAGTGCTGTCTGGGCTCTTGGCTGTGGGGTCATCCTGTGGGGCTGCAGAGAGGGACATGTGGAATCACTGCAGGGTTGTGGCTGCTACTGCTCTTTGGTTGTCACCTGCTGCTCTGCCATCCCTACAGCAAATGCTCAGCTCTGCAGGGCATGGCGTGGCATGGCCAGACCACTCCACTGCATTTGCACTCTGGGAGCCTGTCAGAGCAGGGATGGGTGAGGAAAAGGTGGAGATCCTCTTTATAGTTTATTCTGGCTTTATTCTAGGGTGAAAAGCGTCCTCAGTCCAGCTTCCTCTGCTCTCTTGTGTCCTGTAGCATGAACTCTGTCCCATCTCCAACTCTGGGGATGGCAGCAGCCACACCACATAGCAGGGGTAATCTCCAGTTTGGGGTGGAACAGGCAAGGGCAGCTTTGCTTGGCATACTGGCTGGAGAGGCACAATCCCTTTTAACAACCTGAGAGGACTGTGCCATGGGGTTCATCCCTGCCCTGGTGAGCTGCCAGAGTCTGGCCACGGGGCTGCACCTCCTCAGAGACCAGTGCTCCAGCTACCAGGAGAAATGCCTGTGTAAGTGGTTGTGCTGCCTCTTCTGCTGGCACTGAGCCTGGAAGGTGGCAGCGTTGGTGCCTGTGCTTGCTCTGCTCTTCCAGCAGCCAGTGCTAGAGCCACAGCCCAAAGCTGGGAACTGCACAGCACAGCCCAGGGGTGCCCATTGCACATCCCTGGGGTGTTGGGGCACCATCAACCCTGCCCAGGAGAGCTGGGGTCAGGAGGGCATCTGCCCTGGTGCTGCTGCTCCCACCCCGGTCTAGCAGCAAAGGAGCTCCTGGGGGCTGCTCCAGGCAGCTCTGCTCCCTGCTGAGAACTTTCATCTCCAGGTGATGGGATTTTAGTGCTCCTTGCTCAGGAGGGTCTGTGGGCCCATGCTTCCTGAGCTGCCAGATGAAGCAAGGGTGGCTGGGGAGCAGGGTGGGTGACTGACTCTGGGTCAGCAGGGCAGGCTGCAGCTGGGCACAGGGCTAGGGTCACAGATGTTCAGGTCCTGGTCTGAGATCAGCCTGTGCTAAGCTGGGATTAATGTGAAACAAGGTGCTGGCTTCTAACAGCCCAGGGAAATGGGGCTGTCCTGTATACCACTGTCTGGAGTGGGGGACAGGATCTCTACTTTGTCCTTGTGCCCTAAGAGACTGATCTGGGGCTAGCAAGACACCTGTCTCATAGGGCTGCAGTCTTCTGGCAGTTTGGGGGACGTGAGCAGGATGCCCCCCAAGCCACTGAGCAAAGCAGGGGAGCCTGTACTGAACACTGGTGAGGCTGCACCTTGAATCCTGTGCTCAGTTTGGGGCCACTCACTCTAAGGACATTGAGGGGCTGGAGCAGGTCTAGAGGAGGGCAATGAAGCTGGTGAAGGGTCTGAAAAACAGATCTGGTGAGGAGCAGCTGAGGGAGACTAGGGTGGTTTAGTTTGGAGAAGAGGAGACTGAGAGGAGACCTCATTGCTGTCTACAACTCCCTGAAAGAAGGTTGGAGCCAGCTTGGGGGTTGGTCTCTTCTCTCAAGTGGCAAGCAACAGGAAAAGAGAAAATCGCCTGCAGGTGCCCCAAGGGAGGTTTAGGTTGGACACGAGGAACAATTTCTTCCCCAAAAAGGTTGTCAAGGCCTGACCCAGGCTGCCCAGGGCAATGCTGGAGTCTCCGTCCCTGGAAGCCTTTCAAAACCTTACAGGTGTGCTGAGGGCCATGGTTTAGCCCTGAGTTGGTAGTTAAATGAATGGTTGAACTCGATGACACCCCACGACTCTGTTCTATATTTGTAAGAAGAGGTCCAGCTGGGGTCCCCAACCAGCAGTGGCTGCAATGGTTGAGGACACTGCTGGTAGCCCTGGCGGCAGGGACCAATGTGTGAGGAGCTGCCCACTCCCTGCCTGCAGGCAGCTGCTGTCTGCTGGGGTGTTTATTAACACCAGAGCCAGAACAGAAGCCAATTCTGGGGGCTGTCAATGAATTATAAGATATTAGGCACAGTCATCCCTGCCCCTGCACTCCTAAATCCTGCTCTAATTAGAGCATCACTTTCCCTTCCTCAGCATTTTTTCTCCTCTGCTGGTATCGATCCTTTCTCTGTGGGGATCTAACCAACTGTTGACAATTTATGGAAGCATAAAACTCTCTCCTCTTGGAGCAAAAAACCTCACTTCCAATCAAAAGCACTGACACCAGGCTCTGGCTGGCAACCCAGCCTGATCACCAGATGGGTTCAGCAGCTATGGCTGTGCTGATGCCCCCTCCCCTGGCATGTGGGAATTCTCACTGACATGTTGAACTTGCTTCCACCTGCCAGCTTGTTTCAGAAATACAACTGTAGCTAAGTGAAGGTTTGAGGAGCAGCAGGAGTCCTGAGGGAGCTTCTGGAACATCACCTGGCTGGTGGACGCTCACAGCTTGGACTTGATGGGTGACTGGGTTTGGCCATAGGGCCATGGGGTTGGATCTCTCTGATCTTGGGTCATTGATGAAATTACTGATTCCAGCTCTCAGGGGGGGTCTTAGGTGCAGGGCTTTTGTCACAAAGAGAACCACCTGATGGGACCTGGGTCACCTGGCAATGTCTCCTATTAACAACCTGGCACAGTGTGTTGCTGGTTAGATGTCTTTGCTGTGCCAGCCCTCAGTGCTTTCATGGTGACAGAGGTGGTGGCTTAGTCTTTGCCCTTATGAAACCTCTCTGTTGGTTTGCAGAGGCTGTGATGCCCTCAGCCTGAGGCTTTGCCCAGTGGAGGGCTGGTCAGCAGCTCAGAGGTGGTGCTGCCTTCCTGCCCTGGGAATGGGAGAACTCCAGCACCCTGCTGGACTTGTTCCTCCCTGGGGAAGCCAGTTGCCCAAGTGAGGGGCTCTGACCCACGTTGCTTCACCTCCTGCTGCTGGTTGGGGTGGCCACGAGCTTGGGAGATAAGAGCCTGGCCGTGGCACAGAGTGGACAGTTCTGCAGCTGCTGGCTTTGCCCGAGGCCCTTTCCCAGGCTTCCACACCCGTCTGGGAGCACTGCGGGGTCGGTGCTACTCCTGCCACCTCTTTTGGAGGTGTTTGAATCAGGGCAAGGAGCTCCGGCCTGGCTGCTGGGGCCGTCTGTCGAGGCACCACGCGGCCCTCGTTCCACAGCAGCAGCGAAGCCACCGGGAAATTGCAGGTCCAGCATCCTGACCTGGATTCCTGAGCACAGCAGGGCCGTGGGGATGGCTGCTGATTTCCACCCGCTCTGAGCCAAGTGGTGACAAATGCATCCTTCCTGGAGGTATTGAATGCTCCTCGCCCTATCCATCAGCCCCACGACGAATGCCCCTGTCGGGCCCTGCTGACACCCCATTTAAACTCCGCTCCCCAGCGTGGTGCAGCAGCTGCTGGCAAGCAGGGACCTTATCATTTTTTAATGCACTGCAGTGCCTGGGCTCATGGAATATTGATGACAAAGTCATTATTTACCAAACAAACCGGACCCTTCGCAGGAGTCCTGCTGCGAGGGCGGCCTGGGCATCCTCTTTCCCTTGGTGGCTGAGGGTCTGGCTAGGGTGTCGTGGCCCCAAATGCCACAGGATTTGACTTTCTAATGTGCCTCTGGATGCCTGCCTCAACTTGGAGCTTGGTCTAGTTGCTGTGGACAATGGGGAGCTGGTGGCCAATGGCCAGGGATGCAGACTTGGGCAGCGGGGGAGAGGAGGTGCTGCTGTGAGCAGAGACTTTGATGCTGGGAAGCCTCCAAGCCTTTCCACTCACTTGCTGCAGCTCCCCAAACCCCTTTGCTGCTCCCCTCTGGTGAGTGGTGGTGGCTCTGCAGGTCAAGGCTGGTTGTGGATTCCCAGATCTGTGGGTCACTGTCCCATTGACGTGTCCCTGCTCAGGGACCCCAGGAGCTGTTGGTGGTCTCACTCTCTACAGAGCAGGTAGTAGCTGGTGCTGGCAGCTAGAGCCAAGAGCAGAACTGAGAGCAGGCAGAGAGATGCTCTTGTGGCATGATGCTGTCCTAGAATGACACTGCCCTGGTCTGATGTGTGCTGTGATGCTGCACTCTGTCTCATACCCTGGCTGCTCCCTTCTGCAGAGGTCCCACAGGGTGAGGCATCCCCTGCTCTCCCTGCAAAGCCAAAGCAGCAGAAGCAACCAAACCCCCTGCTGCACCTCCCCTTCCCTTTATGTCCTGATGGCATCAGTGGTCCTGAAGGAGATGCCACCTGTGGGACATGTAGCTGTTTGCCTGCCTCAGTGCCAGCTTTGACCCTCTTTCGTGTGTTTTGCAGTCTTGCTTCCCCTGTTGCTGCCCCAGCTTGACTACAGCAAGATTAATGCTGCTTATTGGGCTGAGGGTTTTATCACCTGAATGTTTCCTCTTAGCTCCTGAAACCAACTTCAGACCAGATTTATTACCTGTCAGATAAACACAAGCATAGGTTTATTTTGCCCCCTTGTTCATCAGAAAGGAATGGAAATGTAAGCAAAATATTAAAAATAAAATAGACTCAGTTTTACTTTAATTGACCTTTGATTTTTAACTTAATACCTTCCCCATGTTGCTGCTTCAACCTTTAATTTCTCTTGCTGAAGTGGCTATGTTCAATGATTCATTCTGGCCCGAGGCAAAGCACACACTGTAATTGGTTTTTAACTTCCTGGAATGTCAAAGCTAGGATTGAAATTTTACGGATCACACCAGCACTTCCATCCTGGCTTTAATAATAATGTTGCAGAAAGGGAGGCAGATTTACAGCTGTAGAAAAATGTAATCAAATTTGGAGGCAGAATGCAATAAGTCCAAATGCTGGTTTTCATTTGGAAGCTTGTTAGATAAACGTGGCAGCACCTGAGAGGTTCCCACAGCCTTTCTGCCACCTTTTGCCACATCGAGCAGTGCCAGGGGAGCAGCTGCCCATGGCTCTAGGTGCAAGTGGCATCTTGAGCAGGGGGTGCCTGTGGGACACCTGTTTTGCATGTGGGGTGCCCCTCATCAATCTCTGGTCCTACCAGCCTGGGAAGAACTGGTGGGAAGCAGCTCCCATTCATGTGCTTGTGATGGTATCTATCCAATTGTCCACCCCAGGACAGGGCTGTGGAGCCACTGCCACCCTTCTGTGCTGCCAGCTGGGGTGCTGCCGGGGGGAAAACCCCCCTAATACACTACAAATGCCAGCTAAGTAATCAATTGTAGTAAATTAATGTCTGATTAAAACTAATAACCCTCCTCTCCCTTTCCTATTAGCCAATGACCTCCAGCAATCCATTAGTCTAACAAATGAGCTGCGAGTGCTCAGCATGGCCAACGACTCTGGATCACAGCCACGGGCACCTCATCCATCAGCAGCTGCTGCACCTCACTGCCCAGCCACCCTGCTGGCTGCCAGCTGCTGTACACCTGACACAGAGGTGGATGCCATGTGCCTGTCCCCTCCTTTATCCGCTCAGAGCTACCAGCACCTGTGCTGGGCAGGAACTATGGTCGCCTGGAGGATGCCCCATGCTGCCTTCAGTGGTTTCAGAAAAAGCCCTGTTGGGGTTCAGGGGTCTGACACCATGTGCCAGCATGGCCAAGCAGCCCCGTGCCACATGCCCATGGGCTGCAGACTCCATGCATCCCCCTACTGTCCTTGTTCCTTGCTTAGCCTGTCCTAAAAAGCCAGCTGAGCTGAAATGATTTGCTTTCCTTGGCAGAGCCCTTAAGTAATGCAGTGCCCGCACTTGCTGGTACCCAGTGTCCTACAAATCCCAGGGACTTCACCATCTCTCTGCTGTGTTGCATCTTGTGGTGGGGCCATGAGTTATCATTGACTGAGGGGCATTAGACATTCTCTTCCATTGATGCTGCCCTGACAACCTCCCCACAGCTACTGTGCCAGGGTGGCACAACGAGCGCTGCAGCAAGAGGGTGCAGAGCTGTGGTGGGTGTGGGAGCAGCTGCTGCCAGGCAGGTAGATGAGCAGCAGCCCAATGGCCTCGCTGCTGCTAGGAACACCCAGCCTGCATCTGCTCACTGGCCCAAGGGGCTGGGCAGTGGCATCAGGTGCCCACTGTCCCTGGCACATCTAGCTTTAGAATGTGTTGTGTTTTGTTCCAGAGCAGTGACTGCTTTAGGGGCAGGGGAGGAGGCCCCATTCCTGGAGGGTTTCAAAGCCCTGGAGATGTGGTGCTGAGGAACATGGCTTAGTGGTGACCTTACAGTGCTGCTTTAAGGGTTGGACTTTATGATCCTAAAGATCTTTTCCAACCAAAATAATTCCGTGATTCCCTCAACTCTCAAGGCAGACAGATACTGAGTGACCACTTCTGGGGGGAGTGCCTGGAGCCCCAGGCTGGTTGCTGTGACAGTGTCTGCCAGTCTGGGATGGACTTTCCTGTGCTCTGTGAGCGTTTAAATATTATAATCCAGGTTTTCCCAGCATTTATGGGGCTGTCAGGGCTCCAGGGCTCACATCCCAGTGCAGGCTGCTGCTCTTGGCCTACCAGAGGGAGATGCCTAGTGGAGGCCTTTCCTGGCTGGCTGAGCTCCACACACGTGGAACTTGCATTTCAGAGGAGATTAAGTTCTCCCCAAAGGCCTAAGGAAGGTATGAAACTGAGTAAATGTTAAAGCTGTTAGAAATTCCTCCCATAAAGTTCCTTGCAGGCACATTCCCTTTCTCCCTGAAGTGACAGTGTTCTTGAGTCATGGCACCATAAAGTGCAGGCACTCCCAGGGGAGCCTGCCCGAGCTGCACACTCAGCCCTGGCACCAGGAAGTGGGAGGTGCGGCTCAGGCTGGTTTATAGACCCCGCAGGGGTAGAGGCAGGACTTTGAAGTCTGCAGCACCTTATTGGGCTGGGCACAGGCTCCCCAGGGATTTTGGAGTGGCTTGGCCAGGGAACAAGGGCTGGGACTGGGCACTGCCAATCCCTTCCCACCCTCCTCCCTCCCTTTGCATGCCCAGTGCAAGAGAGTGGAGAGTTTGGGGCCCCCAGCACAGTGATGATACTTCCTGGAGAATTTCAGCCTCCCATGGCTGGAGAGCAGGGATACCACTGCCTGTGGGGCTGGGGCAGGCTCGGGCACTGGCTGGCTCCAGCCTGGTACTCTCCCTGGCACAGAGCAGCATGATGTGTGAAGGTGAATCCCCAGGCTCATGCTGTGCCTGTTGTGCCTGGCTGGGTTCTGTGCCAACAGGCTGCCAGCACCTGCTGGGCACTGCACTCTCCAGAGCAGGCATTTCTGCACTAGCTGTGCCCAGACGTGTGGTTGCCCTCTCCCTTCCTCTGTGCCAGCCTCTACTGCTTTCAGCTTCAAGCCCTACATTTGCTTTGAGGGGCAACTACAGCTTTGAATGCTTCTCCCCAGAGCTAGGGCCTGGGGGCTGAGGACTGGGTGCTGTTGGTGAGGAGGTCTCCTCCTTCCAGCCCCCATTACGCAGTCGGAGCTGCGTGGGCACCAGTGAGAGGCCGGCTGTAGCCCTAGCTGGCCCCGTGAGGGCACAGAAAGCAGCTCCCCTAATTAGCCCCAACCCATTCCTTATTCTGTTTCTTCTCTTTCGCTCTTAATTACCAACGATCCGGGCTGGGGAGCAGGGCGGGCAGCGGCGCCCTCATCTCTGCCGCTGCTCACGAGTTTGGCTGTGATTAGTGCTGGGAGAACCGGGACTGGCTCCAGCGACCGAGTCCTGCCTCCGCCGGGTGCCCAGGGGTGGAGGGGATGTCTGCCTCTCTGTCCAGCTGTGGCTGTTCCCGAGCACACTCCTGTCCTCCTGCAACCGGTGCCACTGTGCCTGTCACCACCAGTGAGGCACAGGTGATGTGACAGTCCTTGGGCAGTCCTGGAGGATGTGCAGCTCGGCTAGGGGCTGAGGACTGCTCTCAACTACGCTGATGCCCTCAGTCCCTCTTCCCTGCCTGCTGTGAGGGCTGTACAGCCTGGAATCTGGCCAGGATGCCTCCACCCCAGTACCACAGTGTTCACCTGGGATGAAGTCCTCTCTTGTCTCCCAGACCCCATGCCAAACCTGCCTGGCAATGCTGCTGTGGCCAAAGGTCAGGTACCTTCCCCAGGGCAGCTCCTTGGGCACACGGGCTCAGGATCAGAGCTGGATTTGCAGAGCTGTGGGGATGACAACGAGGGTGGGAGCTGCTCCTCAGCATAACATCTATCCCCACCACACCAGACTCTGTGCTGGCTGACGCAGGGAGTTACAGCAGAGGCACTCACTTGGGAGAAATTGAAAAAAAAACAAACCACAACATTTGACAAATATTTTTTCATGAGGTTTGCAATGTTCTTTGTTCTTTTGATGCTTTTCACCCAGCCCTGCCTGAAACTGAGCCTCTGAAAAATAAACCCAGCTTCTTTGGCAGGTAACAGCAACCATCAGGGACCCGAGATCTGCTTTAGCTCCTGGAGCAGAGGGCTTTAGAGCAGTGGTGGCTGTTGGCATGTGGGGGTTGGAGGGGCTAGGGGTAAAAGCTCCAAGTCCAACTTACAACAAAAATATCTGAGCCACTCTAGACAATATCAGGGGAAGGAAGAGAAAGACAAGAAGGGTGAGTTAAAAAGGGTGGATATCAGGAGGATGGGGGCAGTCTTTATTCAACAGTGCCCAGTGACAGGCCAAGAGGTAATGGGCACCAACTAGAACATAATGAAGTTCCACCTAAACATGAGAAAGAACTTCTTTACTATGAGAGTGGCAAAGCAGTGGAACAGACTGCCCAGAGACATGGTGGAGTTTCTGTCTCTGGAGTCATTATGGACCCACCCGGATGCTGTCCTGTGCAGTCTGCTCACCTGTGAGAAGGTGTCCTCAGACTTGCAGCCTCCCATCCATCAGCTCCCACTGCTTGTCCCATCACCCTGACACACAACTGCCCACACTCCTGCTCTGCTTCCCATCCAGAGGGGCTCTGCCATGAGCTGTGGCACCAAGGTCCTACAACTCCTCTGCTTTCAGCACAGCTCTCCCCTGTGAGAGCCTGAGGAGGCCTAATTGGTGGGATTGCAGCACCGTGGCTAATTCTGGCGCTCTGCAGCACCGGGGCTGTTTCCTATTGATTCCATCAGTTGCTAATGGCCTTTTTTTTTTTTTTTTTGTAGAATAAGAGGCTTTTGTGGGAAGAACTTAATCCAGTCCCACCGCAGGGTGAAATTGCACAGCTCACTGCCGAGATCGCCGGGACGTGAGTAGCTTTCCTAGCAGGAGGAGTTTTAGATAATACATTTAATACTCCAATGTTTTTATGGCACAAAGGGTCCTAATTGAGCTGTTCCTCTAGTGGGAGCTGGGGCTCTGCTGGGGAGGGGTGGAAGCCGTTGTGGCTCGTGGTGGCTCCTGGGGACCTTTGTAATATGACCATCGCCTTCACCAGCTGCTGTGCTGAGCCAGGGCACTGCCGTGAGCACGTTATTAAGATGATGGTGAGGCTGGTGCTGAAGGGGATAGAGCTGTGCAGAGAAGTGGACCTTTGCTCTCCCCAAGGCTTCATTCTTTTAATTAGAGGCTGGGGTGCTGGTGTATGGTGCCAGAGAGCAGTGCCAGCATGAGCCTCACACTTCTTGAGGCAAGGGGGGGTCGGGGCAGGGCCAGGTCCTAGGCACTGCAGGACACGCTCAGTGCAGGCATGAGACTATGATGCAGATGAGTTCTTCCCAGATGCAGGGCATGCTCACTCTGCCATGCAGGTTGGCATGAACTGGCCCAGACCTACATCAGCCACGTCTGGAGCCATCACACTCATCCCCTTTTGGGCTGGCAGTGCCCAAGAGGCGAGCTCTGGCATAGAGGGGATGAAGTTAGGGGATGAAGCTGTGCTTCTGCCTTTGGAAGATAGCTAAGTGGATTGCAACATCCAGGACTAAAGGTCAAGAAATTTCTCTCTGTATTTTTTGTAGATGAGGGGTAATGAGGTTTTCTTGATTACCTTTAGTTAACAATTCCAGGAGTGGTGGTAATTTATGTGGTGTGAGCCTGGACGGGTGGCACACACAGGCACAGCAGAGCAGTACCTTCATTAGAAGTGGCTTTAAAAATGAACCTACAGGATGCAAATTACTTAAGGACTCCTCACAGAGGAGATTCTAAGGGGGAAAATGGCACAAGCCAGGCACCAGCACTGCAAGGCCTCGGGGCTTCTGTGTGCCAGTCATGCCATGGGGAACACTGTTGCCTATCCTCTTGGGTTGAATTCAGCTGTGTGGAGGAGCTGTGCCAGTGCCTGGCACAGGGCATCCTGTGCAGGGCCTGTGATCCCAGGAGATATCTGCATGGGATGCTCAGTCTGCCCTGGCTGTTGGTTCTGGGCATCGCCTTCTCTCCCGTCCCATCTTGCTGGCTGCCAACGTGACTCTGCCAGTGCCATGTCCCATGCTAGAGACACAGGTGCCCATCCTGCCCACATACAGATTCTTGGAGCCATTCTGAGTGCTGTGGAGTTATGGGCAGAACTGGCAGAGCCTAGGCAGAGCCTGCACCACCGTGGCCTGTCTGCTTTGGTCAGGAACTGGGCACAGGGCTGTTGCCTACCTGGCAGCGGCATGACCTCCCTCTGCAAACTCTAACCCCATGAACCAAAACCTTAGGGAGTGCAGGGAAACATCCAGAGCAGTGCTGGGCAGAGGCTGGTGAGAAACACAATGTGCAGAGACTGTGTGGTGCCAGTGTCAGGTGTCACTGCAGTGTGCTGTGACATCCTGACCCTGAGAGCTGCACAAAAGCTCCCCTTGGAGCTTCCTTCTTGATCCTAAAAAGCTGGGAAATGTTTTTGGGTGGCAGGAGAAAGCCTTGTACCAGGAGACAGCAGTGTGAGTGAGGACAAATCCATTCAATTAGCCTGGCATTAATCCTGGGCAAACGGGTGGAAAAACTAATGCAGGCTTCAATTAATGGGAGAATTGGAGCCTGGGAGCATAAATCCTTGCCTGTCAGCGTGGCTGTGAAGGAGCAGGTCCTGTCAAACCAGCCTGACTGTTCTCTGATGAGCTCGGTGGTAGCATAGGAATCAGAGGCTCTGGGCAGCGTTTGGCTTAGCACTGCGATGCCCTGGCCAGGACTGCAGTGGGAACTGGATTAGAAAATGAGGCTGAAGGGCTGGGAGGGGATGTTGTCACTGGGCGATAGTGGTGGCAGCTTCGTGGGGAGATGCAGTGCCACAGCTATCCTTCCCCATGTCCCACCCTACACCCCTCCCTGTGTCCCAGGGGCTGTGGCTGGCTGGCACAGACACGCTCGGAGGGCTGAGGGCAGAGCCATGCCGTGCTGCCCCATGCACACCCCGCTGGGGCCGCTCAGCCCACAGTGAACATCACAGACCTCTAATGTTCCACCCCCTACCCCTTTCCCCCAAGAACACTGTTAGGGTGCCTTGGGAAGCCACAGGTGATGGCTTACAGGTCTGAAGCAGTGCAGCAGCTTCTCAAACACAGCGGAGGTGCCGGTTCCATCGCAGCTGCCCTGATCTTCTGTAGCTCTCTTGCTCCAGAACCGAGAGCTGGCAAGTCAGAGCCCACACGAACTGCCATGGAACACCAAGCGAATGCAGGGAGCTGCTCACAGAGCTGTGGGGACAGTACTGGAGCTGCAGGCTTCTGGCAGATCTCATCATGGCATCATGGCTGGCAGGCTGCTGTGGGCACCATGCTGCTGGAGCTTCTCTGCTAGGACCTGCATTTGGAGTGTTCTTTGCAATCCCTCAGTAGCATCAAGCGCCAAGGCTACTCTGTCCGAGGTCACACGCTCCCGTGGCACAGGCAGCGTGTCACAACCTCAATGATTCACCGCCCTATGCCCAGTGCTACCCAGATGTGGTGACTGGAGGACACTGCCTGTCCCAGGCTGCCCAGGGCAATGCTTGGGCAGCCAGACTGGTGGCCACCGAGCACCCCACAGAGCTGCCCAAGAAGGGTGCCTCTGGGGTGAGATGTGATCTCTCATGCAGCTGGAGGGGCTCACAGCTTGCTCAGGAAAGGAAAAGCATCACACGCAGCCCACGTCCCCACTGTGTCTCAATTGCAAAGTGCCAAAAGGAATATGTCTCAGGAATTATTTCAGAGAGGGTAATTTCTGTTTCCCAGTTGCTGTCATACATTAGAAATATCTGAAATGCCTCCAGTTGGTTACCAGCAGTGAGGAGCAGCCAGGGGCTGCCATGGATGAGAAGCACTAAAAGAAAATAAATTAGCCTCTTGCACTCAGCCCTTCCCTCAGCTGCTGAACCACAAGTGACGAGCGGCTGTTGCTTAAGTAACGACCGGAATAATGAGGAGAACAAGATCCATGGGGAATATTAACTCAGAGAAACAACATCTTCTCCTGCTTTTGAAGTTTGCCCCGGCAACCCCTGTCCTGGTGCAGAGGTGAGCCATGTCCTGCTGGAGCCGGCAGAGAGGGAGCTGGGGGTGCTGCTGCAGTCCCGTGACTCTCCTGCAGCATCCTCTGCCTCAGTACTCTTCCTTCCCTCTTATTGAGCCCATCCCAGTCCATCTCCCAAAACCAGTTGCTTAAAACCAGTTGCTTGCAACCAGGGGAACCAGCACCACAGAAGCTAGCCAGCACTGCTCTGGTTTTGCTCCCCATGGTCTCTGCGTGAGCACTGCACAGGCAGGTTTTTCCTCTTGTATTTGTACAATCTCAGAATCATTAAGGTTGGAAAAGACCTCTAGGATCATCAAGTCCAACTGTCAGACCAATACCTCCACATCCACTAAACCACATCCCAAGCTGTTTGTCCAGCTCTCAAAAGGAACAAGCCAGGTTTGAGTCCTGCTGCATTGTAAGGATTGTGTTAGGGAAGCTCATCCCTTGATGATATAAGGCAGGAGCACTCCTGAATTCCAATCCCTTTATCTCCTCTGAGTGGCTAAGTCATCTGGGGAGCATTACCCTAACTTACTTGCTTGTGCATGAGATGGGGGTGCAGCTGTGAGAACTGCCTCCTTTCACAGTGGATGATGAAGGATGCCAATCTTCCCCCCTACCTCGGGTACTTTATGGGTACCTGTTTCAGCTGCAGCTGTCCCCACAAGGAGCCCTGTCCACTTCAGGTGTCAGGGAAAATGTGGTGGTGTTCTAAAAAAAAAAAAAA